>BQNB010197404.1:0-11214 GCA_026074375.1 Tanacetum coccineum | reverse complement strand
TTACTTTGGTTAAAGGCTTTTCTGGGCCAACAACACATTTTTGGTCATGCATCTATGCATACCAATTAAAATGTATTATAACAGGCTACTACCCTCTCTTCTTCCCAAAGAATCTCTAAAAGTTTTGAATGCAGCTGTTCTTAATATGTCTTACCTCTCAGTCTGAAATGTTTGATTAACGTGTGTCATCATTTGTCTTAATTGCAACCCACAAACACTTGTACGTGCGTTAAGGTATGCTTTTTTCCACTGCTAGAGTTACTTTTGGTAGGGTTCATGGTGCCTCTACTTGCTAAGTTTTTGGAAAACCCTTTTTAATACCGGAACACTTCATATTTTCTACTGCGCTTTCAGGATTTGTTGAAATGCAAGAAATTCTTGATGAGCTAGTTGCTGAAGAAGCAGCCGAGGCTGAAGGAGGTGGTGCATTGGCATCAGTAGCAAATCCTCGTAGAGCCGGAAAGTATGTTTTATGACCAAGTTTGCACCGTACTAAACCTAATCTTACTATAATTAGGGCTATCTTAATCTTTATGTCTTTAAAATGTTTGTGTGGACATGCAGGAAAGCTACCAATGCACTACCATCTTCCAAAAGCTTTGCAGTGCAAAAGGCCAAACAGGGGAAATGCTACTAAGATAAATGCTATGAACATATCACGAAAGCTGTTGAAACAAGATTTGGCAAACTTCTCTCTGATGAAGTACTTTTTCAACATATTATGTAGTTCTGTATTGTATATTCTAGTTTTCTACCATCTGACTTGAACATTATTTTTGTGAACAGCTTGTCATTGAAAACCTGAAAGGCGCCATAGAGGAAGCAAAAATGGTATGGACAATTGGACATCATTATCTTAGTGAAAAGTGAGGATTAAAGTTGCCAGGCTCGATCCTTAAGCCAACTGAGCATTTACTTGTAAATTATTTTCAGATTGGGGAAGAGCTTGGAGATATCTATGATTATGTGGCTCCTTGTTTTCCTCCAAAGTTGATTATATAACTTTTCTTCCTTGTGCTATCTGATTTCCTGTCTTTCAGCTCATTTGAATTGCGCATTGATTCTGCTAGTATATTTGTCTGTATCCTTTGATCAGAAATCAACCATTCTTTGCTTAAGCAGGTGCAATTTAAATATAGTGTTAAAGACTTGATATTCGTGCAGGTATGAAATATTCCAGCTCATGGTGAATCTATACACAGAGAGGTTGATCCAGTGGTTAAGGCTGCTGAGTGACCGTGCTAATGACATCACTAATATTGAAATCTTAAAGGTATGGTGCATGTAATTCGTAGGTTTATTTATGTGAATCTTGAAACTATATCTTCTGCATTTTTAACATCTTTACTTTTGTTTAAATAGATATGTTTTTGCTTAGTTTCCTTAGTTTCCCTAGTTTGGTATATGTTAGGAGCTGACGCTGAAATAGATATGATTTTTTTTACTGTTTATTATGAAAAACGCAACTGACGCTTAAATGAATGAAAATCCTAGCTAAATCCTGACAAATAGCAACCTGATAATTCCTAAACACTTGAACATTATCCTAAATAATCATGAATAAATAACAAAATAAACATCCTAAATAAAACTTCATAACAAAATCACGATGACAGCTGCAAAACCACTACAATCCTCTGTATCCAAACCTCCTGTAATTCTGTCGGAGTTTCATTTCTTCGTGTGTATTCTTCTCCATATAAGAGGATTGTAAGTTAACAGAAAAATTAAGGTGGAACGTAACATTATCACTACAATCTCCACAACTTTGAATGGACTTTCTTTCGTATTAGATAACTGGGTGGGTGGTTGAGTACCAAGATAACTTGATTGCACTTGGAGTTGACGAGGCATTAGCTCAAGTTTGTTCAGAGAGTGGTGCAATGGATCCACTGATGGATTCATATGTTGATAGAATGCAAGCAACAACTAGAGTAAACTTCACATGATGTTATTATGTATTACTCTTTTTAGTATATCAGAAGAGTGTTTCTGTTTCTGATACTTCTTTTGGCATTTTGCTTTCATTATCCAGAAATGGAATTTGAATATCCTTGAGGCTGATAAAGTAAATCCACCAAAAGTAACAGATGTGGAAAGCTATATACTCCCGCTGCTGTTGACTTATGCAGAATCTTCGGAGAACAAGTCCAGATTGTTCGAGAAAATAGCACAGAAATCATCTTATATAGAACATCTTTGTCCATCATTCAGGTATAAATATGTGATGTTAGAATTTAATGCCAGAGGCCACTAGTCGCGTTAAAGTATATAAGTCGTTTGAAAATCTTAATGTAGGTAATGCTTGATTTCCAAGCAGCCGAGAAAAAGAGACTGGAAGGACCTGCTTCTGAAATTGGTTTAGAACCAATATGTGCCATGGTTTGTAATATGCCTTGTCTTAATATTCTAAGCTTGTTTAAACTTCCCATAAAATCAAACTGATGTCTAAATCCACTCTAAATTCTTCAAAATGATAGATTAACAATAATTTTCGCTGCTATGATCTTGCTATGGAGCTAGCTTCTAGCACTATTGAAGCCCTTACGGAAAATTATGCCGAGCAGGTATTCTTTTGACATGAAGTAACATATTGTCTATCTGATTTAGACCCAAATGCTGGTCTTTTCTGTTGCCTCTTTGTATTTATTCAAACTTAAACCTTCGACTTTCTGCAACAGATTAATTTTGAAGACACCTGCAAAGGCTTTCTGGAAGTTGCAAAGGTATGCTATTACTGTTAAATTAGGTTTGTTCGTTTGTGTAAAATTCTTGTATATTAACCTTTTCTAATGAATTTAGGAAGCTGTGCATCAAACTGTCAATGCACTTCGATATCCAGGAAGTGGCAGACTGATTGGGTCAAGCTTTAATCATAAAAGCGGTGAATTCTGAATTTTTTTGTTATTACAGTATTTTCAAGTTTCCCCTTTTTCACTTTTTGAATGGACATATTATTTGTCAGTCATTATGCAGAAATGGAGTGAAGGACAAGTTTACGAATACCTAGTTGCAAAAGCAAACATTTGGTGATTACTTTACAGATTGGTGAAATGTTAATTTCGTCAAGTGTTAACAATTTTTAAATTTTTGTAATTGTAATAGCTCAAGCATTTATAATTTTCGGAGCTAAAGATAAGTCTTTCCCTAATGACGATCAAATATTTTGAAAAATTCAGGTATATCGAAGAAAGATCATTTACGCGATTTGTTGAGTCTTGCCTTGAGCAAATTGTCATAGTTTATGTCGACCATCTTCTGTCTCGGGTTTAATAAGGATGATCTTTAATCTTTTTTTTTCAAGAGACACTTGTGCATCTACTTTATAGCTTACTTTCTTTATGCATTGTGCTGTAGAAAAATTACATCGACGAGGAAACTATTGAACGGATGAGTCTTGATGAAGAGGTTCTTATAGATTTCTTCAGAGAATACAGTGTTGATGTAAGTTGCTTAGTAAATATTCAGTAATCTGAATTGGGTAGCAGATTCGCGGTCATGATGACCCATTTTACTTGTGAATTAGAGTTGGCAATCTCAAATGGGTCAAATTGATTTTGTTTAGCCAAAAGCCGTCCAATGTCTCTACTTATGCATATGACCTTCTAAATCGTAGTTTTATAGAACTAACTGTTATGATGATTATTTTAAATATAAATTGTTATTTTATATTCGGAAAAGTTGGTGGGGCACCTATACCGATTAAGCCTGTTTCCTATCCATAACTTAAATAATAGTATATTGGCGGAGTATCTGGTTTGGAACCTATTACACAACCCCTCCAAGTGCTACGATCCTTCCGCACATTGGAATCTGATTTCTATTGCAATTTGGAGGTGTGAAGTTTGGTTTGTTTCTAGTATATCAAACTAATGTCATGATAAATTGGCAGAAAGTTAAAACAACTGAGATAACTATCATAGACTTGAGAGAGCCTGCGTCCCCCCCCTCCACCCCCACAACAACCAGCCTCACCCACACAACCACTAAGACCCCCCACATCAACACACCAACACCTCCCTCTTCAGTATCTGTTCACCTTCCATTCAACCCCACAAAATCCAACCCCACAAGCTCAAGCTCCCCAGACTCCAATTCCCCACGATCCAACCCTCATCAGACCACTTCCCTCACACCAACTCTCCTCACCTCCTCCCAACCCTTCTTCACAAGGTCGCCCGGCGAGAGGTCCCCCCCAACACCAATCCCACCCAGCATCCCAACACACACCGTCATTCCACCGCCCCACCCACTTTCCCCCCAAATTTCACTCCCACAACCACCCATCATCAATCCCTCATCATCCATCCACCGAACGACAGTATCAACACCCAAACACCCCATCTCCCCCCCCCACTCACCCACCCAGCCCCCCAACCAAGTCCATCCCCAGACACTCCCCCCACATCCCCCCACTCCCACCACAATCTATCCCACCAACTCACCCACCCCATATCACCCCACCACTACCCCCACCACATCATTCTATTCACACCGACCAACATCGAAAGAATCCCCCAGCTCTCACTCTGTCCAACCCCATTCTCACAATCACAGCGTGTCCTACCCCCCTCCCCACGCGCGCGACCTACACCACGTCCAACACACCCCCACCTCCCCCTTCATCCCCCCCGTTCCACAACCAATCACTGGGGTAGGGGGTGGGGGGGTGGGTTTGTGTGGTGTATGTGTTGGTGGTGTGGGGGGGGGGTGGGAAATCGCTCCAACACCATTCCCACCCCAGATAGCCCCCGCCCTCCCACACCTCTCCACACAGACCATATTTCCATCCTCACCCCTTTTCCTCACACACCCATCCTACACAGCAATCACCCAAGTCAGCTCAGCATTCGATGGCAACCCACCCCCTCACGTCTCACCTTTCCCCCTCCAACAAGCACCCTCCCCCCCACCTCCTTTCCCAACATCCCATCACCACAAACTCTCCACTTCACCCACCACCACCCAATCACCAACCCTTTCCTCCCTCCACACACCGAGGGCCCGACACGTTCTCCTCTTGGTTACACCGCACATCAATTGTATATCACCACTCACTCACTATAATGATCCGGTGAAGTGTTGGTTGGTAGTTTATTGTTCGTAATGCATCTGTTTTATGAGCAGCTAACTTAAGTTATTGTCGTGGGGATTGCAGCCTGACGTTGTTGAAAGAATTGTTGGACTGCGGGAAGGAATATCAAGAAAGGATGCGAAGGAGGTATGTTCATTTTCGACCTTCTCACTCTTTGCTTCATAATTATTCAAAGTTTTCTCAATTCTTTGCATGAAACCAGGTTGTACAAGAATGCAATGAAATATTCGAGAATTCCCTCATCGATGGAAATCCCCCGAGAGCAGGTTTTGTCTTCTCTAAATTCGAGTCACTCAACACATCCAAGGTCACTAATATTTGGCGAAAGTTTACGGCCCCCATTTTCAGCTACAAATATGTATTTATGCTTTTAAATATTTTTTGCTCAGATTTCATTATCTTTCAAAGTATTACCCCTGGCGTGTTATTTTTTCCATTAGTCGAGATTAGATTTCATTCTTATTTAGAATCTATGTAGAATTTTGGTGCAACATAAAGTACATATTGTGAATTTGTGATTACGATAACTTAATTTCCTATTTGTGATAAACTGATTGACTACTTTACAAGATGGTTAATCTGCCGAGGTCTTGTCTTAATGTGAATGTTAACAGTTGCCTAAAGTTTGTTTCAGTCACCTGGAGATAAAGTGTAATGTTCTTATAATTGTGAATCCCATTTGTTCGTTTCCTAATCTAAAGAAGTTCAATACCAATGTTTTCGCAAGCAAGAAGTTAAAGGTTGATGTCGTTACAAGTTTGGATTCGATGGTATTATATGCTGTCGATTTCCACTAGAAGTCATATCAAAGTTTGGCTTTGGGAAAAAAAATGGCTGGGTGGGGGGGGGGGTCAAAACAAAAATAACAGGAATGTTTTCGATCATCTAAGAGTTTCGGGTTTAAAGTTAACGGGTAGCCCGTACAAGTTGAATAGTCAATTTACCAAGGGTATAAAAAGAAGTGATCCGCTAAGCTCCTTCATCTTTATCTCTTGGTCATGGAAAGTCCCTTCATCTTGCCCCTATTCAATCGAGTGGTGCTGCGGGTTATGTTTCAAAGGTATTGTTTGAATTCCTTCGATGCATCTTTCTACACTTTTCCCTTTGCCGAGGATGTTGTTTAGGGTCAATGAACTCGAAAACATTGATACTATAAATTTTGTGTTGAAAATGTTTTTCAAAGGGCCTTCGGGTTATTATAAATGTTAAGTAAAAAATAAGTTAATGGGGAATTGCGGTGAAGGATGAAATTATAATATCACCAGCGGCGAATAGAATTGGTTGTGGTATTCTCAAAACTCCTTTCACTTATCTGAGGATCGAAGTGGGGGGAAAGATGTGTGGTGCGCGAGAGAGTGTGGTTCGTGAGATTGGAGAGTTTGTGGATAAATTAATTGCTCGCCTCTCAAAATGGAAAATGAACACACCCTCTCGATAAGAGGAAGGTTTAACTCTTTTTCAATGCGGTTTTTAGGATCGCTTCCTATAAATCATAGTCTAATATTTAAGTTATCCGAAGAATGTTTTCTTCAATCGGAATGGAATCCATAGGAATTGTCGTTTTTTTAATGGGGATCGAATTTAATAGTAATAAAGCCATATGGTTAAATGGATAAAGTTCTTGCTTCTAAGGAGAAAGGTGTGGCCTGGTGTTTTCTAGTTTTTATCGCTTAAAAATCGGGAGCCTCCTTATGTTCAAATGGGTTGGTGATTTCAAAACTCAAAAGATTTTCATTGGGTCCCCTCGGTTATAAAGCGCTTCCATGGGGACACCGTAGGATTGGTAATTGTTTTCCAGAATCGGTTTATAAATCTGCTTGTGTGATATTATTCGAGAGTTGAAAGTTTGTTAAAGCTCAGGATTTGATTTATATAGCTACATCCATAAAGAAATTGTAACGCGAGAATACTAGTTTCAGGGATGATTTGTGGATTAGTGATACTATTCCACTGAAATCTAAATTTTTCAAGCTATATGCATTGGAGGATAAGTAAAAAGGGAATTAGTGTGGCTCCAAAATGGCGCAAGAGAATTGGGTCGGGATCGTTTAAAATAAACGTGTTTCACGAGAAGTGGAAGCTGAACAGACCTCAAATGGAGGAGTTTGATAGTTTTCTTTGAAGTACTACTCTTGGAAACACGAATGAACAATGGTACTCAGGTCTTTAGAAGGTTCAGGTTAATTTTCTCTGATTTCTTCAATTAGACAAGCTATTGATATAACGGCTGCCGGTTATGTTTCCTCCCAAACTAAGATGGAATTATGGAGGTCGCCCATCAAAATTTAATATCATGCTGGAAGGTGCGGTTGGATTTCCTTTCCAACTCGTTGAAATCTTTCTAGTTAAGGGTTGGATATTTCCCCCCCCCCCCCCCCCCTTCTAATCTTTGTCGGCCATGTGGTGCTGATTGTTGAAACATCTTCCTTCATGTGTTTCCTTTCAAATGTGAATTGCCAAAGAATCTCTTCCGAATGGTTTGTAACTGGTGGACGTTGCCTTTAGAGAGGTGTAACGCCTTGACGATTGGGTATCCTGGGATGGATTAAAAACAAACATTCGACTATCCACGAAACTTAAAAATCTTCTTCAAGGGGTTTTGTTATGGAATTTGGTGAGCGGCATTTGGATTTTGTTTCGGACAAGTTGATTTTTGGTGACTCCCATTCCTACTAAGGCAGTGATTTTTGTGCGTCGATTAGTCTTGTCGTCTGTTGTTATGATTAGACTATAGATTAAAGTGTTCTTCAGGTTAGGGTTGAGTGGTAAAAAATCCTCACCTTTTATCTTGTAATTTTTTTTTGCCCCTAGCTCCTGCTAGCTTTTTTAATAAATGCCGTTCTAAAAAAAATGTTTCATAGCAAAAAGCTTTAATATGGTTTCTTATGTAATATACA
The DNA here is from genome assembly GCA_026074375.1 of Tanacetum coccineum. Lineage (NCBI taxonomy): Eukaryota > Viridiplantae > Streptophyta > Magnoliopsida > Asterales > Asteraceae > Tanacetum > Tanacetum coccineum. The sequence continues at coordinate 3,222 of BQNB010197404.1, read as the reverse complement.
GTTTTGACAACTCATAAACAAAGTGAGAACTCAACAAATGCGATTTTGAGAGAGAGCGAGAGATGGTCCTTTGTTAGGGCATGTCCATTTGAACGTTGTCCTGTGTTGCTAGGTTTCCCTTGATGCAAGTTTGTTTTTGTTTTGATAATTTAAAGACCAGGTTAAAATCAAACTAATTATTGTTTTTAAATCCTATAGTATGCTTATTTTTTCTTTTTCTTTTTGGCGTGAATATAACACTATATTCATGAATACGTTGTTTACTTATCAACATTCACAATCAATAAACGGCTATTTAGAGACTTGGATGGAAATTTAGTCGTTGATTTCTTCAATGACAAAAATGTAATACTCTCTTTTTCTCAATTTTCATTTTCCACTAAAAATTATCACGAATTAAGTAATGCAATTTCAACAAATGAGAATTTTAAAAGTTTAAATAATTACCTAAAGCATCTCTAATATTATAACCATTTGTATTTTTTAATTAAAATAATGCAAAAGTGAAACAATTATTCTCCAAATTTGAGACTAAATCTTGTACTATTATAATATGATGAATAGTAAATGAGCAAAATATTATACAATTACATTAAACACTTTTTTTACAGCAAAAAACTCTAAAAATATATAAAAAAACTAGCAACGAGCTAGAAAAAAGTTACATACTACAAGCAATAGCCGGATATTGTAACCAAACCCCCCCGTGACATATTACAAGAAAAAAGATACATTAAACACTATTCAATATAATTATAGTAAGCAATCTTTTTAACGAAACTACATAATTATTTGTCTTATTGCTTTTTTTTTTCTTCAATTCGCATCTTGATATCACATACATGATCAAATAAGCAACCCATATAAACTTACAAGTACTCCATACTATATACAATATACATCTTTAAATGAGCATAAAACTATGGTTTTCAACCTATGTGCATAAACAAATAATATCTTTTGAGTTAATTAAATAAATCGAGTTTCTGGGATTGTTGTCATGGCTTTATAAGTGGTTAAAGGAAATAATTTTGGTATAGCAAAGATTTACTAACAACATCGGGCTACTAAATTAGCAGTTTTATAAATAAATAAAAAAATCTACGATGTGTACAAAACTGTTTTTACCATATGTCTGAGACTGTTTATGTTTTGTTGGGTTTCTGACTCTGGTGACACTCTGTTTAGATACTTTGTATTCTTGTATTACAACATTAATAGTAATATACTGATATAAATAAATCAGCATCAATAACCAAAAGTAATATAACGAGAATAAGTCTCGCTGTTGTTACGCTCGTTGCGGCAGAAGCTCATTTTTTTATTTGTTGATTCTGAAGATAAATTGTTGGTGAATCACAAAGTATTGATAATTAGAATTGTTTGGTGAATCATCAAGCATTGATAATTAAGGGCGTACCCGATTCTTGTTTTAGGGTCTTTTTTAAGAACAAACTTGAGAGTATTTTTTAAATATATCATGTACGTTATAACGGTGTGTTTTGAAAGTTTTTTTTTTTGTCTTTTTTTCTTTCTAAAAACATATACCAAAACTCGATATTTTTTTATAAAATCGTCCGCACGTCTGAAACATATTAATATTGGGCTTGTTTTGTTCGTAATGAAGAAGTTTTTATGTCGGTATATTTTTCATTAAAAAACTCGCTACGTATTTGTTAGATATTTAATAAATAAAGTTTGTTAAATTAAAATGTCGTAAATAGTAAACTTTGACATTTTTAATAAAATGATACGTACTTCTGAAGTATATCAATATTAGCTCGTTTTGTTCGTAATCTTGAGGCCTTTATGTAAATATATTTTTCCATCATGAGACGCTATATTGGCCTGATGTAAATCGGATACAACTGTGGTCACAGAAAGATTCAAACAAGTATTTGGACGAACGTTAAGCTGGACATCAACACTACTGATTGTATACGAACCAAAAGCGACAGAAGGGTTCAACAAGAGAATTAATCCAAAGATCAATTCTTCAAGACGAAACAAGGATTGCAATAGAATAAGAACATGAAACAGAAGATTAATTTTTGAGGCTGGACAATTAAGCTCGTTGTTTTTTTCTTTTTTTGAAGAGAAAATGGGTTGGACAATTTATTTGGTTGTGTGGTTGAGTTTGAGTCATGTCTCAAATTATATTATGCTAGTGTACAAAATTTAAACTGTAAATATATGTTAGCGTTTATGTATCGTGTTTGTGTTTTGATTTCTACCAAGTTGTGTACGTGGTTGAGTTTTGTGTATTGTAATTAAATGAAGTTGTTATAGTTGATAAGTTAGTTTCATAAAAATGTTATTGTACGTTGTATATAAACTAACAAACACGTAAACAACATGGGCTGTGTAGCACAACCATATAGATTTTCTACACATATGTAGGTGCTTAAATTTGTTAAAGTGAGAAGCAATAGAAATTGTCCAAACGTCATATTTATTCAATAGTTTTTTGTTCGTGTACGAGTTGTTAGTTCGTGTACGAGTTGTTGGAGGTTTTGGTTCGTGTACGAGTAGTTGTTTCGTGATTTTTTATATTACTAATTTCTTGTGTACCAGTTGTTTATCATAGAATAACAATTGTTTGTTAACTTGGATGTAACTTGTAATAGTGTATCAATGAATTTGCGAATAAAATGTTTATTTCTATTAATAGTCTTTTTTAAAGCAAAACTATGTATCAGCCATAAATGGTTGCGAAACAATTTTTTTAGTGGCTATATATCAATTTTTATATATAAGATTTAATGTCATGTGTCTACTATTAATTAAATCACATGTCAATTAATAGGTTTAATAGTTAAAATCATTTCTCATTTTAACAATTCTAAACTACTACACTACATTAATCTTCTTCTTCAATACAGTGATGATATTTGTGAAGAAAGTGAATAGGTCAACATTTCAATATGATGTAGATGAGCTCTTGCGGGGAGTGACAGACATAACGTATGGTCTTGAATCTTGATTTCATGCTACATATGTTTTCTATTTTATTAAATTATAATACGTTATTATATAAACATCGAGTTACTATACATATAAACATTGGATATATAAACATCATTGACGAAGATATTTACGAAACACAAAACACTTATTTTTTTGCATGAATAGTTCAGTTGATAGTAGTAGTTGACTTTGAATAAAAATGAGCCACTATGTCACCAAAAAGGGAAATATGCACTTGAGGTAAGAGACCACGAG
>BQNB010197403.1:0-11214 GCA_026074375.1 Tanacetum coccineum | reverse complement strand
GTTTGTTTAACAATAATGTTGAGCATCTTTCATATATAGTTATCGTACAAGCTTCTTCGAGTCTGGCCTTATTTGTCAGCAAACCTTTAAGAAATTTAGCATATTTTGGCATTTAGGCTAGGGCTTCGATGAAAGGTAGATTTATGTGGAGCTGCTTCAAGTTTTCTAATAACTTTTTCTACTGAGCCTCTTCTTTTTCCCTCCTTAATCTTTGAGGAAAGGGAATAGGTGGCGTTTGGATCTTATTTGAAGGCTGGGCATCAGGTTCGTTGGTTTTTTGAGGTTGATTATTGGTGAGGACTTCATTTGATTCAACTGGCTCGTCGTGATTTACTGCTAGAGGTTCTTCGGTATGAACGTTGGTGTCATTATTTTGATCATCTTGAGTCGTAGTATTTCCTCCTCTGGTAGTTACTCCTTTAACTTTGCAATCTATTATTGGAGTATTCATGATCACTTTTAACAAATCTTGTACCCCAAATCTGAGCTCAATTAACGAATTGTTTCTTTCTTTGAATAAGATTTCATTTGTTGTTTGGAAGTCACAGATGAATGCCCTTATCTCTTCGTGTTCACGTTTTCCTTCGTCAATGAACCTGTATAAAATTTCCTTCATCGCTAACTTTCTTTCTGGATAGGTAAAATGATATGGACAAAGTCCGAATGCTGCTCCTGAAAAGTAAGACATGATTCAAAGTAAAGCAATTCAAGGAAAATAGACTTGCAAAAATATATTAAACTTTTTCCAATACGCCGTATACAAACAAATACTTGAATACGTCGTATTGCTGATCAGAACGAATACGCTGTAATGGAAAGAAAGTTGGATACGCCGTATCCAATTGATGTGGATACACCGTATCGAGTTATCGACCAGAACATGAAAACAATTAAATATGGAAACAAACAAACAAGAAAATAAACTAATCTAAATAACAATAATCCTAAGGGTTAGATCTAAATGCTAAAAACCAAAATATAAAATAAAAATCAAGATTAATTTTCACTCCCCAGCAACGGCGCCAAAAACTTGATGTGTCGTTGTGTGGTGTATATTTTTATGATTCAAGTTTTAAATTTATATTTTGCCGACTTAACCAAAAACAACACTTTAACGGGAAGTGTACCCGGTCGGTGGTAGATTCGTGGTAAGTAGGGTGTCGAACACTTGAAGCGAGGTTAAATCTTTCAATTTATTAATACTTTGGTTAACTAATCTAAGTTAATTCTAATCTAAGTCAAACCTATGCTAATCCTATGCTAGTTCTAATCCTAATTCTAACAGGTTAAAAGGGGGGATTTTCAGTCTGAGAGACTGGTATGGGTTTGGTGGTGACTAAAACCAATTGAAGACACTTTAACCCACACAAGCAAATTAACAAAAGATAAAAGAGCGGTCAAGCCTTATAATATAAAACTGTATTAGCCATCATTAATCCGATTAGAAGTTGGTTTGTTTATTCAGTGCAATGATTACTTATCTCGAGGTGGCATATCATTCTTAAGACTTAGGCAGGACTTCTTCCTAAGACTAGATACCATTAATTCTGTCACAATAAAGCATCCGCTAAAGATCCTATTTGCTTATTATAATCTATCTTAGGGATTAAACCAATGGTGATCTTGTTAAATCCTAGCTCATAGAGACTTTACCCACTTATTGCTTAACGGCGATTCATACACTAGTAGTCCACTAACCAAATCTTTACCAATTAATTAGATGGTACTCGTTGATCCAAAGGGTCACCTACCGGTCCAACTAAGCTCACAATCTAAAGGCAAAGATAGGTTGTTAATCATGATCATATTGGTCTAGATGTATTAATCACTATATGGAGAGCTATCCTGACAGCTAAATTACTTGGTCCGTATCACTAGATCCAGTTGAATGATTGGTCGCATATTAAAGCACATAAACAAGTATAAACTGATAAACATAAACAAGCATACAACGATAAATCAAGCATTCGAGATATAAACAAAACCAAACATTCAAATCTTCATAATAATGGCTAATACCAAGGTATTAGCCTTCAAACATCATAATTAATACAAGAGTAATGGCTTAGCCAAGGTAAACTAACCGATTTTACGACATGATACCAAAAACTGATTGAATGATTAACAAAAGTATAAGAAAATTACGTGTGTCTCCTATGGATTAGAATGCGTTGCAAGACCTCTTCTGCTCTTTTTCTCCTTTGAAAATCAACTTTTGTGGTTTAGGTATCGAGAATATGATTTAGCACACCTAAGACTTGTTTTTGAGTTTTCTATATATAGGGTCTAGAGTCGGTTTGATACGGCATATCCAATGTCGTGGATACGGCATATTGGGGGTTTCTTGGAGTAGGAACCACGTTTGATATCTTCCAGAATATTCACATACTATATCTCTAATACGGCATATTGGTCTTATCTGGATACGGCGTATTAATCATGTTTCCTTCGTGGTATTTGGTGAGTGCAAGCACAGATACGCCATATCTTCCTTGATGGATACGGTGTATTGGTTGTCAAAACAATAATCTTCAAAATATCTTCGTTTAAACTTTATAATGTGTGCCTTTTAGTCAAGTTTCACCAAGTACTCCATAATTACTGCAATCTCAAATATACAAAGGAAGTAACAATTCTTTGCAATAATCCTACAAAATGGGTCAATTACTTGGGATAAATGATGCTATAAAATAAACGTTATTTGATGTCATCAAAAGGCTAAAAATGAATCTAGTGATGAAGGAAGTTTGACTTCCGAAAGTGAAGACGAAGAGTACGCTATAGCGGTTAAAGACTTCAAGAAGTTCCTCAAGAGAAGAGGTAGGTTCGTGAGACAACCACGGAATGACAAAAAGACATTCCAAAGAAGCCGAGATGACAAGAACGGCAAAAGTGATAGGAAATGTTTTAGATGCGGAGACTCGAATCATCTTATCAGAGAATGTCCGAAACCACCGAGAGACAAGATCCAAAAAGCTTTCGTCGGAGGTTCTTAGAGCGGTAGCGATGTGAAAGATGATGAAAAGGCTAAAGACGAAACGTGTCTCATGGCTCATGCATCTAGTGAGGTACATGCTGGAGTCGTATTATTTTAGGTGTGGAGGAATCTTCAATAGCTGATATTATTTTAGATATTGAATATAATAAGTTGTGCAAAATGAGTCTAAAAATAATCACTAAGAACAAACATTTAAAAGCTATTAGAAATGGTTTAGAAAACAAAATTAGTGAGTTAAAAGAAAAGTTGTCTAAACTCGAGAAAAACAAGGGAGTTGATCTCGAATGTACAACGTGTCAACACTCAAGACTGACAATGAAAAATTAAAGAGGAAGCTTTTAAGCTAACTCAATTTCAAAAGAGCACACACTCTCTAAATGAAATGTGAAGTATTCAAAAACCCTCTGGAGATAAATCAGGTCTAGGGTTTAACTCATCTGAAACATCAACAAGCGAGACTAAGAAACAGAATTTGTGAAATCTCAAAATGAGACGCCCTCTGGTGGCGGTCCCTTGATTGCTGATGGCGGCCCCCTTAGAGCATAAACGCCCCAAAATCAAATCAAGGACCACCAGTCTGTTCATCAAAAAATGGAAAATATGTTTCTTTTTAAAAATCTATTTTGGGTCCTAGACCAAAACATATAATGGTAAATAACTTTAAAATTCTCGTTGCTAGTGATGATGAGGTTAAACGGTTTTATAAACCTTCTCTAAAACCAGGAGTTAGATTTTCTAAACCAAACTTTAGGTAAAAAACTCCACCTCCTAGGAGAATTAATAATCCTCATCCTCGATCTAAAACACCGCAACAAAAAAGAAATCTTGGATGACAAAATCGTCCAAATGGCTTACCCGTAACTTGGAATAACTTCCAACCTCAAAGTTACATGACATGGGGAATTTGTCTTCTATTTACACATCCCAACCAAATGCAACAAATATAAGGGATGTTTAATACTATCAACTTTGGAGTTACATGACATGGGGAATGTGTCCTCTATTTACACATCCCAACCAAATGCAACAAATATTAGGGACCAAATGTTTGAGTTATTGTATAATATAAATAGATATGTCTTGGAATCGACTTGGAGCCTAACAAGTGGATAAAAGATAGTGGATGCTCTAAGCACATGACGGGCAACTGAAAGCTTTTCACTACCTATAAGGCATACAATGAAGGTAACATCATTTTTGGTAGTAATCTATGCGGTAACATCATTGGCAAATGTACGATCTCTAATGACTCTTTTAATATTGAAAATGTAAAGCATGCAGATAATTTAAGATTTAACTTGTTAAGTGTTGCTTAAATATGTGATAATAAATGTAAGGTAATTTTCCCCGAACATGATAGCGAAATTACCGAGGATAGAAAGGTCATAGGTAGAGTTATTAGGAAAAGCGGCTTGTATGTGATGAAATTAGGAAAGAAGCCAAAAGTCAAAATTTGTCTTACAACAATTGTTAAAAACTCTACTTTGTGGCATAGGAGATTAGGTCATGCTAATATGCGTCTAATTCAATCGTTAGCATCTAAGGAATTAGTTAGGAATTTACCTAAGCTTAAGTTTGACCAACATTTTTGTGATGCTTGCAAAATTAGAAAAGAAGCTCACGCTAGTCACAAAGCTAAGAATATTAGGTCTTAAGATCTAGATGCTTAGAACTCCTTCATATGGATCTTTTTGGTCCATCCGCCGTATGGAGTTATGGAGGAAAACCTCTACACCTTAGTCATAGTAGATGACTATTCTAGGTATACATGGACAAGATTTCTTAAAACCAAAACCGAGGCTTTCGAGCAATTTGAAATCTTTAGTAAGAAAATACAAAACCAATTAGGATGCTCAATAGTGTCAATTAGGAAGTGGACCCTACGGATAGAGAATTGGATAATTGAAGTGCATTCTTTTGGAGTGGGTTTTGTAATGCCAACGGAATTAAATATAACTTCTCGGCTCCACGCACTCCACAATCAAATGGAGTGGTAGAAAGGAAAAATAGGACTCTACAAGAAATGAGTAGAACAATGTTGAATGAAAAATCTTTACCACAAAAGTTTTGGTGTAACGTCGTAGATACTTCAACCTACATCCTTAACCGAATCCTAGTTAGAACAATCTTAGAAAAAACACCATATGAACTATTGAGATGCAGGAAACCCACTCTTGACTACTTCAAAGTGTTTAGAAGCAAGTGCTTCATATTAAACACCAAAGATTACCTCACCAAGTTTGACCCAAAGTCATAGCGTGAAAGTGTTTTTCTTGGTTATTTCTTTAAAAAAGTAAAGCCTACATCATCCTAAACAAACATACCATAAAAATCGAAGAGTCGCTCAACGTGACATTCGATGAAACTCCTTGACCATCTAAAACATCACCGTTGGTGGATGATGACTTAGATAAAGAAAAAGTAATTAAGGTTACCGAAAAGAAAAACTTAGAAAATGACACTAAGGATGAAACTTTAGAAGTTGACGAAATTGTCAACATTAAGAAATCTAAGAACCATCTATTAGACAACGTCATAGGAAACCTTAATCAAATAATTCTTAGGTCTCAAGCCCAAAATCAAAGTAACTTTTTTTTGTTTTATATCAAATATAGAACCTAAGAACGTGAATGGAGACTAAAATGATGAAAGTTGGATAGTTGCAATACAAGAATAATTAAACCAATTCATTGCAAATGATGTTTGGGAGTTAGTACCACCCCCTAAGAGTACAACAATTATAGGAACTAAGTGGGTATATAGAAATAAGTTAGACGAGAACGGAGTCGTATCTCGTAATAAGGCTAGTTTAGTAGCTCAAGGGTATAATCAACAAGAAGGAATTGATTATGACGAAACCTATGCTCTTGTAGCTAGATTAGATTCAATTAGGATTTTATTAGCCTATGCTTGTGTCTTAGATTTTAAATTATTCCAACATGGGGGGGGGTGGACGTAAAAAGTGCATTCTTAAATGGTTTTATCAATGAGGAGGTATACGTGGCACAACCTTAGGGATTCATTGATTTTGAAAAACTAATTATGTTTATAAACTCAAGAAAGCTTTGTATGGTCTTAAACAAGCTCCTAAAGCTTGGTACGATAGATTAAAAGCTTTTCTTATTAAACATGAATATAACATGGGAATGGTAGATAACACAGTCTTTACAAAGAAGAAAGGTTCAAATCTCATCATTGTTCAAATATATGTCAACGACGTTATATTCGGTTCAACTTGTAAAGAGGTGTGTAATGACTTCGCCAAAATCATGCACGATGAGTTTGAAATGAGCATGATGGGTGAACTAAACTTCTTCCTTGAATTATAAATAAAACAAATGGAAGATGGAATCTTCTTTAACCAATATAAATATATTAAAGAAATCCTTAAGAAATTTGGATTAGAAGATTCTAAACCAATGAAAACACCCATGTCTTTAGATACGAAACTTACAAAAGACGCAGAATGTGAGTCGGTAGATAGTACTAAGTACAGAGGCATGATATGTAGTTTATTATGCCTAACGACAAGTAGGCATGGTATCATGCTTATTGTCTTCCTTTGTGCACGCTTCCAAGAGGATCCCATAACCTCTCACCTTGAAGCGGTTAAGTGTATCTTCTGATACATTAAAGGCACTACCCAGTTAGGTATATGGTATCATAAGGGGACCGACATAGAAACCGCAGTATATGACGACTCTGATCATGCGGGAGATTATGTAGACCGAAAAAGCACTAGCGGTATTTGTACGTTCGTAGGATGTTGTCTAACATCGTGGTTCTCAAAGAAAGAAAACCGCTCTTGCTATATCCACGACCGGAGCCGAATACGTAAGCGCCGGAAAGGCATGTCAACAAGCACTATGGATGAAACAAGCTCTTATCGACTACGAATTTTGACTCGACGACGTTCCGATCATGTGAGTCAACAAAAGCGCGATTGACCTAAGCAAAAACCTGATGCAACACCCGCGGAGGAAACACATCGAAATACGTCATCATTTCCTTTGGGACAATGTCCAAAAAGGAAACATCTCCATTGAAAAATTCTTGTTATAAGATAACATTGCTGGCATTCTCACTAAACCCCTTAAACGTGAATCCTTCAATTATCTTCGTCTTGGTTTAGGAATGATGGAACACATTATGTAAATTGGTCTCTTCTTTTCTTCTAGTCTCGATTATAGTCTATGTTTCATTTCGTGTCGTGACAACTTAATCATTCAAATTATTTTAAGCATTTTTAATTAGCAAAATTCAAATTAAAACGTCACTCCTTTTGAAAAAAATTTGTCAAAAATCTAGTCCAAAAACCCTCTCCTGGAGGCGGCCCCCATAAATCAGGCTTTTCCCTAATTAAATCAGGCAGCCTAATTAAATCATATTTATACGATCGTGTCATCTATCCTCTCGCTCCTCACTATGAGTGAAAGACGTGAAAGGATTAAGGCACGAAAAGAGGTCGTCCTTCCACTTCTGCTTCCTCTTCCTCCGCCTTCGATCATCCATCATCCTCTCATTACGTTGATGAAGATGATGATGAGAATGATGAAGGTACCTCTCGTGCAAGCACTCCTTCTCCCACTCTTTTTGTCAATTCGTCGTCAAATGATGTTCCACAAGGTTTCAAATGATGTTCCACAAGGTTTCTCAAACCTACTTCATAATGATCAAAATATAGAAGCCTTGTTCACTCGCCAAACCGAAATTTTAAACCATCAAGTCCAACTACGATATGAGCACCGGAGCGGGTTAAGGTCAATCAGGAAGCGCATCAAGAACTTGTAGAAGGGAAAGAAGAAGTGAGCAATTTGAAGAATTGCTAAAAACAATTTTATATATAACTAGTACTTATTTAAACTTGTTGGAAGTATGTTGGTATTTACTATGCTTTGGTACTTAGATATAACGTTATTTGGTAGGCTACTTGGTATTTAGCTTTGGCAAAGTGGTTTGACTTGGATGATCGTTCAATTTTATCATCCTCGAACATACTTGCATGTTATTTGAAATATAATGCCTCTTGATCTTGATATCCATATATTATTATATATATATATGTATATATATATATATTATATCTTATATATAGTTATAAGATAGTTATCATGCATGCATAGCTATTTTCTCCTATATGCTTATACTTTATTCCCCACTAGGATTTAGATTAGCTAGCTTAATATACTTGGAAGTTTGCTGCCTTTTTAGTATTCCTCTGTTTTTTTTCATTACCGCATTGATTCTTGATGGATATATGATGGGCTGGCAAAAGGCATTTCTAGACTACCCTTTTTCTGCACAGGTTTGAAAATTGGAAAAAATAGGAAAAACTCATAACTTTAGAAAACGATTCCCCATAAATATTAGGCTTGGCACCAAATATATCTAGGATCCGCCCGTATTTATGAGACACCTCCAGTTGTCACGAGATTTTTACGTTTTCTCCAGAGTTTGTTACAGTTTGACCACCCCTTTTTAGAACGAGCTATTCTTTTTACATTTTTGTATACATACTTTAGAATCAAATTCTCTTATACCCAATGCTTTACCAATTAATCCACCTCATCTTGATTAAATAATCATCCTTCTCATTCTCCTCATCATCTTCATCTTACTTCTCTTCTTCTTCTTATTTCCCCGTGGCCTCTACACAAGCTTCTTCATCCAATCCTACTAAGAAGATCAAACTAACTATCAATCCATCAAGAAAACTCTTTTTGGATTTAACCAAAGAAGATGATGAAACTCATACCCCTTCTCCTATAGCAAAATCCTCATCTCCATAACCACCTAATGCACCATCAAAAACTCCATCAACCAAAGAAACATCTTCCACTTTTGGATACCTATGAATTTCACTCAACCTTCGTGTTGACTCTTTTAGCATGTTTATCTCAGGTAATTGAGCAACCTATGGCACGGAGTGGCATTGGACTTAAGGATGTACAAACTTGTTATCATTCAAACTTTATATTTTCAGTGTACTTTGGGACCTCTTTTGTAAAACTCTGATATATTATTGAATGATAACTAAATTTTACAAAACGTCTATTTTGAGTCATTTTCTATGATTATTATTGTTGATTCATGAAGTAATACCCCCAATTTAGCTTCCGCTGATATGTCAAATATCGGGGTGTTATACATATAACATTTTTGTCTATTTCCGCTATGTCTGTTTTATATGTTCGAGCAATCATTTTTGAACATATTTTTGATTAGTTTCTTTCTCATGTGCTTATTTATTGCATTTTCAAGCACATGTCATACGCTTTATTAGCATTATTCTATTGATTTCACTTTGTATGTTCTGGAAATTCTTTTTCAAACATACTTTGATTGGCTTTTTCACATATAGTTTTTTTTATCTCTCTTTCTGTTTGACTATCCTTACCAAAAAGCGTTGTGTAATAATACTCTTTCAAGAATATTGAAGATATACTCTGATTTTGAATAATATTCTGTTTTGGAAAATTAAAGAGATATCATTCATATTCTCAAAACTATTTGTGCAAGAGCACCACTTTGACAACACAACTACAACTTCTTGACAGAAAATAAGATTTCACCAAAAATCACTTGATTATGTTTTCAAACACTTGTAATGAAGAATATGGCTATAGAATAGAATTCTCTTATATTACAACCGGATGGTCAGTAAGCCGCTACCTCATTCTAAAATTGAGAAAACGGCCAAAGCTGAATGCAACCTAGACCATCGACACAATTGAATATAGAAGATGTTAATACAAATAATGTCTAAAAATTTTATTTATATTTTTCGACATCTCTACTTTTTGAATATAACAAAATGTAAAAACGTCTATGATAAAAATAAACGTATAAACATTAATAGTCATAAACTTCCATTTCGACGTAAATCACCTAAGGTATGTATAAACAAATCATTAAACATGATTAGTTATCAAAGATAATCTTTTTGCCTTAAACATTACATTTTAACAAATGTAATAAAACCTTTTTATAAATAAAAATATGCAAAATATTTTTATTAATTAAAGAAATGTTTTAATTAAATATATAAATTCAAAATATGGTTTTCCCTCCCAAAACAAAAGTTTCTGGACCAGATAAATACTTCTCCACTAAAAGACAAAAAGAGAAGCGTCTACCTAAGAGCGGCCCCCTGATAGATAAAACGACCCCTAGATATATCTGGGATCGCAGGGACTGCCACCAGGAGACGTTACTCCCTATTACCTATAAATACTGCACTATTCCCTAGCTTATTTTCAACCTCTTTGCACATAATTTTCTGTATTCTTTCTCTCTCTAAAATCTCCTACTTCTCTCTAAAATCCGTGATCACTAACTTGCTTAATCTTGTTTCAAGTGATCCAATCTCTTCATCTTTCTTCTTCCCTCAAGTGCAAGAGAAGAACACTCGCATTCGCCAAGAAACAAAGTATTGTAGATTAGTGATTCTCTCATATCTTCTTCTAGATTTGACTTCTATATTTTCAATCTTGTGTAGTTGTGTAGATCTAGATAGTGTATAAATCTGGAAGTGTTTATTGGGTGTCGGTTAGTATTTTAGGCCATAAAATACATTAGTGAAGTGGTAGATTGGTTCTAGCTAAAGATTAGGACTCGAAATTTAGCTTATTGTCAAAAATTAGGATAAGCGACATGTAACGGTTTTCTCAGCCTAAAGGGAGCTTGTTGACATAGTGAAATCTCAAGTCGGATACTCAGGGAGTGGAGTAGGGCGAAGAAGAGCTTCGTAGCCGTACCACTATAAATCTCAGTGTTGTGGTTTGATTGTTCTATCTCTTATCTCTTATCTTTCATTTATACTTCCTACTTACTATTTGTATTGTGTTTGTGTTGTTAGTAGCTAGGTATATTGTTTGTTCATATTGTTGGTTGATCTCACATATACTCAAATCTAAACCAATGTTTTAAAATGATAATTAAGGGGTAAATTGTTCAACCGCCCCCCTTTCTAGTTTCCATAATTGGTATCAGACCCGAGGTCACTTAAGATTTTTAAAATATATTGTATTTTAAAGATTGGATCGATTCGAAAGTGATAGTTTTTGATGACCCCTTCTTGACAGATCTTACTTAGCTTGTTAAAGCTTAGTTATATTAGATAGATCCAAGACACCTATAGTAGAAACTAAGATTAAGAATATCACAAACTATGCGGAATCTAGTTTGCAATACTAAGAAGAACAATGAAACAGTAA
>BQNB010197401.1:0-11214 GCA_026074375.1 Tanacetum coccineum | reverse complement strand
AGGGCTTGTGTACCAATAATATCCCATGTTGTGTCAGAAGCTCCTAGCCATATGGTTGTGGGTTCATGTCGTGTTTAGGACATGTCATATAAATTTGTTGTGTATATATTGTGAGAGGATTAGATGCCATTAAAAAACTAAATAATAGAGAGAAAGGAAAGTGAAATTGATTAACCACCGTAAACTATTGGATTCTGCAAACTACCTATGTTTATAGGCATATTGCGATGGTTTGGAAATTTTGTAATTCGGCCAAATTCACACTTGCGTGTCAAATGTCATGCCTGAGAGGGTTCATATCAAATTTCAACCTGAAAAGTAGAGGGAGTAGATTGAAGGCCGTGATGCCAGAAGCCGTGTAAAATTTAGCATATTCTCGTGTTTGTAAAATTTTGAAATAAATATATTGGTTTTTGATCGTTTGGCTGTTTTGTTTACACTTTCTGTTATTGTTTTTTTTGCCTAACAAAAGGAAAAGTCTGAAAACAGATAGCAGTTGCAATGTAAGGAGAGAAGTGATGTTTTTAATTTCAATGAAAAATGTCTAGAGGACACTTTGTTAATTAAAAAAAGGTTTTGTGGGATTTTCCCTCTTCTAAAGTTTTATTTTATTTACCAAATTCAATAATTTGCATATATTCTTTGTGTGGGAATTTAGTGAATTTCATTGCATCTTTTTCAGGTAATATTATATTGGAGGCGGTTGTGGGTACAGCAGGCTTAGCTCGATCATTTTCATCATACTTAGCAAGTATGTTTAGTTCCAATCCAGATTTGTTTAGGATTCAAATCGATTCATTTGCAGCAGGTTTTAGTTTGTTAGACCCTGTTGCTGTACTGATCTTATATATTGCTAGCATGATTGCAATGAGAGGAACTAAACTGACTTCATTCTCGAATATGATACTTTCAATAATTAGTTCTTTGGTTATAATATTCATTATTATAGTTGGCTTTATACATGCTAACACTTCAAATTTAGAACCCTTTTTCCCGTATGGAGCTGAAGGGGTGTTTAGAGCTGCGGCTGTTGTTTACTGGTCTTATACTGGTTTTGATTTAGTTGCTAATATGGCCGAAGAAACTAGAAATCCCACAAGAGATATACCTTTGGGTTTAATTGGTTCAATGTCTTTAATAAGTGTTGTTTACTGTTTAATGGCGTTGGCTCTTCCGATGATGGTGAAGTACACTGAGATAGATAGGGATGCAGCATTTTCAGTTGCATTTGAGAACATTGGGATGAAATGGGCCAAATATGTGGTAAGCTTATGTGCTCTTAAGGGAATGTTTACATGCATGATGATTACCTCAATGGGTCAGGCTCGATACACTACTCAAATAGCCAGAGCACATATGATTCCCCCTTGGTTTGCTTTAGTCCATCCAAAAACCGGAACACCCATATATGCCACTCTATTGGTGACCATAGTCAGCTGCACTGTTGCATTCTTCTCGAGCCTTGATGTTCTGTCAAGCCTGTTATCATTAAGTACTCTATTTATTTTCATACTCATGGCGATTGCCTTGCTTGTTAGGCGTTATTATGTCAAGGACACCACCTCTAAATATGATATGACGAAGTTTATGGCTTGTTTATTTGGTATAATCGGTTCATGTATAGGAATAACAGCACTTTGGGTTGCAAAGAGTAAAGGGTGGATTGGGTATGTTGTTGCTGGTGGGTTCTTCTTTGCGGGTACTATAGGGATGATGCTGCTTCCAAAGCAGAGGGTTCCAAAGATATGGGGTGTTCCTCTTGTTCCTTGGTTGCCAGCCATGTCGATTCTGATGAATACGTTTCTGATAGGATCTTTGGGTTCTATGGCATTTGTGAGGTTCTTTATATGCACCGGTGCGATGCTGGTTTACTACCTTCTTATTGGGGTGCATGCAACATATGATTTTGCTCATCAAGGATCTGCAAAAACTTGAAAAGGCAGAGGAGTATACAGTTGGAGAGCGTACAATACAAATCATTTGAAATCGTAGAATATTATGTCAATATTTCATTGTATCTTCAAATTAAATAAGGGTAGTTATAGTGTATTTTGTTGTTTGTTCAGTCATGTGATCTGTGTTTAGTGGTTCTATCAGTGTCGCGTTTTTGCCATCATTAATACCACGGTTTGTGTGTTCTGACAGTATGTTGTAATCGCATGTGGTTTGTCTTGATTAGCGCATATATACTTAAATTTTTGGTGCAATTTTTATTGTTTAAAGTGTTCGTCATTTAATGAAATGACATCATTTGGTATGTAACTAACTTGGAGCCAGTAGCCAACATAAAGTCCGAATTTTAAGTCTGGTTCATAGTTCTATTTTGGGACTGAACGATTACTATACAGTCATGTTCCGCATTTGTATATTCTCAGACTTTTGCTTCTGTGTCGGCCCGGCTGCACTGACTTATATCTGTTCACTTTGATGCAAATGCTCTAGTCTTTTGCAGTTTGCTCACTCCTAGAGCCACATACATGCTCATTGTTTTTATTTATTAGTATTATTATTAGCTTACGTATATGGGCTTAACTATAGTTTTAGCTCGAGTCCCAGCCAAACAGTAATAGGGTCAGTTGCTTGCCTTGCAAGGCAAGCTAGCCGACTCCTATCAGGTATTTTTGGCAGCTGCTTGTGTCCCAAATATGCCAGCCTTCTTTTTCACCTTGTGTTATTAGATTCCTTGTTAGACAAGGAATGGTTTTTCCCCTCATTCTCGATAACTATAGATGATGGGGTGAGGCTTATGTATTCATTCTTTCTAAAAGTTTCCGATAAACGTTCAGTTGAGAGGCTTTTGTGTGTGTTTATTACATTCGGTCAATTATCAAGCTTTGTGGGTGCTGAGTATTGTTCAAGTAAAGTCTTATTCCGCTCTAGCATTTCAGTTTCTTGGATTATAATACCAACAGTTTTTGACGTTGTTTTGTGGACTGTGGAGTAGCTAGGAGTTAAGGAAGAACAACAATGGTCTTTGTTAACTGGTTTTAATTTGTTTTTAATTAACGGATAAAGATGTTGAACTTAGTTATATTCCTGTTATGTTTTTATAAAACTTCTGCTAGGCAAAAAATTTAAATGTATTTACTGGGGTTTTATGAACCTTGCCGAGGATGATTTTTGGTAATAGTTTTAGTAATCGCACGTACGATTATTATGTTTAATCATATATCCATATGTTTCTAGGTATTTTGTGATAATTATATGAAACGTGGATAATATCTGTATGTCACAGTTAAAACTCAACTAGTGACACGACTAATCCAATGTTCAATAATTCTTGAATGTGTGTGTAATTGCAAGTAGAATAACTTCTAGTAGTATCATGAGTAATGCTAAGCATAATTCTTGATGAAATATGTGCTTTGACAGATCTCGATGTCTAGTTCTGTTGGAGGTGCACGGTGCACCCGTGGGATGCTGATAGTCTGATACTAACATGCAAAAGCTTGATGAAGCCGTCAGAAGTGTTCAAATGGAGGGTTTAGTGTGGGGCCATGTACGTTCGAATCTTTTTATTTTCAGCAACTTAATTCGTGTTGATCTAGCATTTATTTGTGAATGGGTTGATTTGAGTTCAGTTTTATCTCAAACGGGTCAAGCTTAAAACTTTAGTAAGAGACAGTCAAATCAGTCAAAACTAGTTGAAAGTCGCCAAAACTATATATTAAATGGCTACAATCACGTATACGGTTTTATTCATATATTTTAATTATGTAAGTTAATAAAAATGGAGAAGAAATTCTTAGTCGACCCAATCTGATATGACCCGTATAAAAAGATGACCCTCCTCAACCCAAACATGTTTGAATTATATCAAAAAATCAATTAAATCATAGACCATTGATTCATTACTAACGACAGATAACCATGTTATTTTGTAGCAAGAGTAGTGCCAATTGGATATGGTGTTGAGAAGCTGCAGATCATGATGAGAATTATCGATGATCTGGTGTCTGTTGATGCAATCATTGAAGATAGACTTGCTCAGGAGCCCATTGATAAGTATGTTCAATGCGCAGAGATTGTCCCCTTCATTAGATTTTGTAAGTTCATGCGTCATACTAAACCAATTTATCGTTTACCTCATGTAACTCATATTATGAAAGTTTTGAGACTTTTCCATTTATTGATTACGGTTTTCTTTAACTGCAGAATACCTGAACTTCGCTATGATTTGCCGGGATGGGTGTACAGAATTAGTTTCTTGGCTCATTATGATAACACTTTTTTAATCATATGAAATGTGTTGGTGTCTATACTTCTATCAATAACCTTTTTCCGTTTTGGGTCATATCTTTGTTTTTGTTTTGGTTTGTGTTTTCCAGTCGCATCCGGTTTTCTGAGTTGATCATATACATTAAATTTGGGTGGAGTTTCTGAGTTTAACTACAGCGACGCCGTCTGAGTTTAATATGATGAGTCCAATCCTATAGAATTTAATGGCCATTGATTATCGTTGCCTAAAGTTAAACTAACACGTCTTTGAAAGTGACTTATGTGAGCCTACCACGGTTTACCAAACAATTAAGATATCCGTCTGACTATTCTTTTTGTGTGCAACTTGATCAGATTTCGATTAAGAATGAATTTAACATTACCAAAAACCATTGATTCGTCACTGGATGAGACACTGGATGGGTTACTCTAGAACCAGTTATTATTTGGTTACTGTGGTTCCGAGTTTGATTGATCTTGACACCATTTCTTATATTGATTGATTTAATTTTTGACAGCTTGACATATGCACATATGGTGGAATTGTGTTAACATTTAGTGATTTCCTTAAAGGTCAGTAACAAAGATGGACTGACAGTTTCAACTTTGGTTAATGAGTGTATATTACCAACGTTTGACACAACTCACAGATGGCAAAAGACAGACTGTGTAATGTCTAATTTGTTGCATCGTAGAACCCATATTTTGTCAACGGATTAAAGTAATGATTGTATATTTATCTTTGAAGTCAGTCTGCATAAATATTCTCTTCATGGGGTGAAAATTTCTTATGGCGGGTCTGACCCGAACCCATTCTGACCCTGACCATTCTAACCCATTACCCCAACCTGATCCCACCCACCAGTTTTAACACCTCTAGAAGCAGTATTTCCATCACTGATACGAATAGATTTTATAGTCAATAACTTTTCTACTTTTTTCTAGTAAAAAAACATCCAAAGTGTATGAATAACTGAATAAGGTATTTATACTAAATTAGATCTCAAATCGAAGAGGGAAAGTAAAATCTGCACAAAGAAACAAAATTTAAACAAAATGCTTTTTCATTATAACAACAATTTCCAATACATAACTTTTACAAAAGATTCAAATATGTTCACATTTCCTTTAACTTTTTCAGACAATTTTTTGTACCCAGAAATTCGAGAAATATACATTCCACAAGATCCCGTCTTTCAATATCTGTCATCTCACTGAACCCAAACGACCGAGATACCAAGTACGTAACCTTAGTCTGTAGACTAGCGCGGCAACACAATTCTCTCAACCCCCAATCCTCTTATCATTCTTTCGACCACATCCATCAAAATCCGACACATCCCTAATCTCTGGTAACTGAATGTTGTGGCAACAAATGGAATTTCCGCCACTTTATAACCATGAATCCGCAGTGTTACAACTGTTATGATCTCATCATTTTTCTCCAAAACAGCAGTGTAAAACCCTTCAAAATTTGACCTTTTTGTAGCTCTACTAAAGATCACATCTTCAATTATGTCTTTATCCGACAAAGGATGTTTCATAGGTATAAAACACTCGTGCATCACATCTAACGCCTTGATTAACTTACTGTAACTTTTTGTCAATTCGTACACGTCAGTATCATTCTCATCGTACTTAAGCAAACTCCAATTCAGATTATTCCCCTTTAGCGGAATCACTTTCCCACGAATCTCCGTAAGGCCCAAATATATTCTTTCACAATGTTCCGTACACAACCATTTAGCATAATCAGCACACACTTGAAACCCTAACTTATTTATACAACTAATGTGAAAGTGATGCTCACATTGTGCACACTTGATTAAATCTTTATCTTTGCTATCTCCTTCCTTTGTTAAATTACTAGGTTGACCCTGATGGCAAATCTGACACACACAAGCAGGGCAAAACCATAAATCTGAATCAGGAACACAATCCAATCCCCAATACAAGGTCCGAAATGAAACAGAGATTGCACAGAATCACATAACAATAACTCACCCCCATCGTCACAAAAGGAGCAATAGTCATCATTGGTATCCGTCACATAATCTGATGATTTTGTGGATTTATCATCATCCGCTGGTAACACACTTTCAAGCTGTAACTGAGTCTGGCAATCTAAAATTCGACCTCTAATCTATCAAAAAAACAAATTAGCAGCAGGTCTATGATGGGACTCTCCAGCATGAAAGTTCAAATTTTGTGAGCAAAAACAAGTGATCGCAACAGTCACCACTAATCCCATCTTCTAAACCCGCCCTTTTTCATAACTGTCTCCATCTTTTCTACAAAATACGACACTGTAGAAATCCCCTTCCTCCACAATATTATTCTCAATTCAAAACGACCTAAGAAATACACCCCCTCCTCCACAATATTAATGTTCTGCAGAAAATCTTGAACTGTTCATGGTCTATTACACGAAAACACCTCAATCTTCATTCAGATTCACAATACTTGAATCTTTAATCTACTTTTCTGATCAAAATCTAAACCTTCCACACCTTCAAATACGTATCTTTTCGTGAGGTTCGATCGACACACGAAAAAGAGACCCTGCTTCCTTCACGGGTTTTTTTACGTACTTGAATCTGACACCACATGATCAAAACTCGAAAAAGACTTAGATTTCTTCGCGGGTTTTTTACATACTTGAATCTTGCGACTACCCGCTACATGATCAAAATTCGAAAAAGACTCAGATTTCTTCTTGGATTTCTTGAATTTATTAATCTTGGAACCACCCTCTGATAAAAACTAACAAGCTTAACGAAATTTAGGGTTTGTTTAGTGTAACTGTGGAATTGGTGCATGTTCCAGTTTGAACACCACATGCAATATAATTCATGATGGATTTTGGTTGTGAACAGGTGAGGAGATAATGTGGCCCTAGCATGAAGATCTGAAGTTCATCATCATTATGATTATGTAAGGTGATTGATTAGGTTTAAAGTAGGTTTTTGATATATCAAGATAATTGAATGTGAATGAATGGTATGAATTACTCCACTGTGCTTGTTTATTTATAAGCTTCTAACTAATGTCGGTTTATTAAGATTAATAGATATATGGAAAGTTAATTAATAAGAAATATGAACGAAGGCTTACAGAATTTTGTTTCCAAAATAAGGCTAATAAAAGATATATGGAAACATTCCGGTTTGCTGGATTATAATACCAACAGTTTTTGACGCTGTTTCGTCCACTATGGAGTTAGGGAACAACAACAACCTTTGTTAACTCGGTTTAATTTGTTTTAAATTAAGGGATAATTATATATATTCCTTAAATTTTTTCCTGTTACAAAAAGTCAAAGTTGGAAAGTGAACGCTGAAAGTCAAACTTCTGTTATAAGCACTTTTGGCGGGAAAAACGGTTACTACTCAAAATTCCCTGCAAATACCCATTTCATTTTTCATTTTTTTTTCGAGTAAAGAGCTTCCCCAGTAATATATATTACACTAAAAAACACGTTGAAGTACAAAGGATGTAGGTGAGATCCTACATCACAGCCTTTTACCATGCAGAACATGTACGCACCATTGGTGCTTAAACCAAACAACATAAGATTGATATGCCAATCTTAAGAAATTACTACCTCTACGCAAATACGACACAACCTATGAAGCAAAATAAATTGACTCACAAGAAATGCTAATAACTATAAGAAACCCATCAACCATTATCGATGCAGGCATTCTCATGCTCTCATCCCTCGGCCGCATGACCCATGTCATCAAACTCCATATCATCCCTATCAAAGTAATGAACCTTCATTTCAGGAGAGAAAACTACGTTTCTTTTAGGAGAATCCGCTTTCCTACCCGACCAAATACCAGTCTTCCTGGGAGTCTTCTTGAGAGGAACCTTTACGTTCTTCCATGTTTCATCAACCAAGTCATCCATGGGATTCCCATTATCTTCCTCAAGAGCAGAAAAAACATTAGACTGCGAAGCTGCTTCTTTATTTTCTTTAGGTTGTGATGTAGAGGCCTTACCATTAACACTAGACTAACGTTGCGAAGATGTTTCCTTAGTTCCTTTAGGTTGCAATGTAGAAGCCTCATCTTTTACATTTACGGGTTTGCTAACAGCACGATAAAAATAGTTTGGTTGAGGCTTAGTCAACCGGACACCATCAATGTGTTGAGGCTTACCATTTTTTTTCCTTTCCCGTGCTTACGAGTAACCTCCACAAACCCATCATCTGGTTCTTGAGTTAGAGCAGCAACCAAATAATAAAATCAATTGATCAATCAACATCAACATGAACGTTATAAGGTATTAGATCAAATACGGGAGGATTCAACGGTCGAAATAAAGATGTTTTGGGGGTGAGAGAGAGTGAGAGACTTAGGGTTTTTTTAGGAACATTTATAAAACTTCACTTGTCATTTAGATTCCTTCAGAATTTGTAATCTCCTTCCTTTTCTCTCTGTATTCATACAACTTGTAACAAACTCATTTATCCAATAACAATCATTTTCACGAATTTTGTTCTTCTTTGAGATTCCTAATTAAATTGTGCAATTGAGCTTGTGATCTACATTTCTTAATCTGATTTCTAGTTCACATTGTTTCAATTCGTATTAGAGCGCATTCTTGCGGCAAATTCTGTTAGAATTCTGTTAGCACTCTCTTATAACCGTTTCATGCTACGATTTTGGTCAATTTCACTTTTTCGATCACCATCACTTCACAAACACTCAATCATTTCACACATCGTAACTCCTTTTCATCATGGTTGCTACATGCTGAACCGATAACAGTGATCCAAACACAATGTTAGTTACTCCTACCACTGTAGAATCTGGATTAGCTCGAATTCAAACTGTTATGGATCAAATCAATGAAAATATTAGAGGATTGTTGTTGTTCTAACAATTTGCTACTTCATACATCAATAGCCTTAGTAGTGGCGAAGGCACCGGTCAAAGAAGAGGTCAACTACAATATTGAAGACTTACTAAGCTTGAATCAAGTAGAGATTTGGCTCCGTGCATGAGGATCATATGGTTGAGTTAAAAAATTTGAGCCAAGTTACTACACTTCAGGTGTACCTGGACTTATTTGAGGCTTTGCTAAATAAGGTAGAGCAACCTAAAGCTTATGCAATTAGCTTATCCATTGGGGTATTGAAAGAGGAGATAAGGTTAGCTGTGAGGATGTTTAAGCCAACAAAGTTATCTGATGTGTACTACTTGGCAAAGATGCAAGAAGCTACTCTAGCTGTCTCTAAGAGCACGTATTCATCTATACTTCCTACTCCTAAAACTACTTTAGTTACTCCTAATGTTGTTAAGAATGAGGGATATAATACAAAGGGGACTACTTTGGCTTTACCTTCCGCTTCACATTATGTTAGGCCAAATAGACCTAGAAAACAGTTAACACAACAGGATATGGAAGAAAAGAGGGCAAAACATTTATGCTTTTACTGTGATCAAAGGTATAGTCATGGCCATAAGTGTAGTGGACAAATGTACTATTTGGAAGTAATTGCTTGTGATGAAGTAATTAAAGATGAGGATTGTATGTTGACTGAACAAGGGGTAGTTAATGTAACTAAAAGTAAAGAGGAGTCTATGCCATAAATATCACTAAATGCATGACAGGTGTGAACAATTATCAAACCATGAGGGTTAGAGGCCATGTAGGTAAATAGTTGTTTCACATTTTGGTAGATTATGGTAGTACACACAACTTCTTAGATTTGCATGCTGCAAAAAGGTTGGGTTGCAAAATGAGGAAGATATGCCCTTTGTAAGTTTCAATGGCCAATGGTCAAGTCATGTCTAGTATGTATGAGTGTAAGAACTTTAAGTGGAGTCTACAAGGGTTATGAAATAGATGTTATGATTCTACCATTAGGTGGATGTAAGATGAGTTATTGTTCACTACATTAAATAAATCCAATCATGACGAATGTAACCGATTTGAAGGCGAGTCTTGAGCAGTATAAGGTTGAGCAAGCTGCGAGCCAAGCAGAATTGCAAGAAATGATGGAAAGAAATAAGGCCAATGTTGACAAACAGTTCGCTAAAATCTTACAACTGTTGAAAACACTACAATCACTGCCTGCTAGATCATACTTCTTGAGTAAATCATTAACATATTTTTCTTGACAAATAGAGATCCCTTTGGAATCTTGTTTGATTTGAAAACCTAAAAAATAAGTTAGTTCACCCATCATACTCATTTCATATTTTTTGGCCATTAACTTGGCAAATTGTTTACTTAGTTTAACACTAGTTGACCCAAAAATGATATCATCCACATATATCTGTACTATAATGACATCACTCTTAGTTTTATAAGTAAAAAGAGTGTTGTCAATTGTACCTCTAACAAACTTGTGCTGAGTAAGAAATGTTGTAAGAGTTTCATACTATGCTTTGGGAGCTTGTTTCAGCCCATACAGAGCTTTGTCCAGTTTACACACATGGTCTGGAAATTCACTGCTTTCAAATCCAGGAGGTTGTTGTACACATACTTCCTCTGAAATTTTACCATTCAGAAATGCACTCTTCACATACATCTGATATACCACAAAACCCATGTAAGCTGCATAAGCAAGAAAGATTCTGATAGCTTCCAGTCTTGCAACAGGTGCAAAGGTCTCTTCATAATCAATCTCTTCCTGTTGATTATACCCCTAAGCTACCATCCTTGCTTTATTCTTTGTAACAACCCCTTCTTCATCCATTTTATTTTTTCAGATCCATTTAGTCCCAATTATGGTTTTCCCATGACGTTCAGGAACTAAGGTACAGACCTTGTTTCTTTTAAATTGATTCAGCTCTTCTTGCATTGCAATAACCCATCCTTCTTATTCCAGAGCTTCAATAAACTTCTTGGGTTCAATTTCAGAGAGAAAGTTAACATATAAACACTCATGTGCTAAGGTAGCATTTGAATCTCTGACCCTAATTCTGGTTGTGATACCAACCAAAGGTTCACCAATGATGTTGACTAGTTCAATATGTTTCT
>BQNB010197400.1:0-11214 GCA_026074375.1 Tanacetum coccineum | reverse complement strand
GACTTACATGGATCCTTTGCTCAAAACAGGGATAATGAATGCTCAAAGGAGCTTATCAACAAGCTCTAGCTTGTTTGCACAAGCTAGTAAGGTCCAATAAGCCCATCCCTTTCTGGCTTATCATCCAATAAAAGCTAAACTCCATTATAAGCATAGGTAAATGACTGTTTTAAGTGATTAGCTTATTCAGTTAAGCCTTAGAGAGCTTAACTGGATTAGGACTAGCCTATTAGGAAATGTGAGCTTATTGAGCTTCTTAAGTCGTTTCTAAACACATTTTAAGTAAAAGTAAAACTAGAACTTAAAACACAATTTAAAGGAAACTTGAATTTTATTGATATCAAAAGTGATTACAAGATTTAAAAGGGAATTACATTAAAAATAAGCAGGAAATAAGCTGAAATACAATAAGCTACTATAAGCTATTCTAAGCTACACTATTCCTACACGTCCCATCTCTGTGTGAATCCTCCTCTATTTATAGTGAGGAGGGGAACCTTCTAGCCTTCCAGGAGCGTCCAAATCTCTAATCTTGGCCCTTAAATCATAACCAACTCCAATCCATCACTTTTAAGCCGTCAGATCAAGTACACGTCCTTTCCACCAATAGAAATGCTGGGGATTGCCAGCGTGGCTAAATGGGTGTCAAAGGTGTCAGCTGAGCCTTCTAGAAGCAAGGGATGCGTGTGTGGAAAGGGATTGATTTACCCTGCGTGTTCATTTGGGGTGAAAGTGAAAAGAGAGGGAAGGAGTGAAAGAGATACACAGTAAACTTTGACCCGTATTATACTTCTGACTTGGGCTTTGACTGGGTAAGGGATGGGCTTTGACTTGGGCCAAGGTAAGGATTTAATGGATTGGTTTTATAAGGATTAATAAAAGGCTTAGGTTTTATAAGTATAAATCTTTAATGGGCTGACCCGGCCCAATAAAATGGGTACGGGTTGGTCCATTAAATATAAATACGCCTTCGGCTTTGATTTCTCGTACTCTTCCAATCTCGTGCTCGGTTTTGTCTGTTTTGCTTTGTTTTTGTCCATTTTTGACATATCCGTTACCTGCACAATGCATTTGACAAAACACACACATATAATGTATTTTTGGTCTTTTAAGCTCATTTTATTAAGGAAAAATGATATGTGATTAAACATATATCAAAAATCCCCCATACTAAGCTATTGTTGTGTCAACACACAATGTCATAAACACTTAGAAAACCAAAAATTTCAACCCCCTTAGACTAATTACCTTGAAAAGTAGCTAAGTGTTCATCTAAGGGGATTAAGAAATCACTAGTTTTGAAAAGCCCCCCGTTTTACGTCGCAATAGTTTTACTAGGATGGCTCACCAGGATAACGATACATTAGATGCTTGGTTGCATAGGATATCAAGATGTTTCAGATAATACACATATAGATTGTTATATGGCCCAAAGATACAAGTGCATGAATGTATTTCTTAATGTGGCAGACAGAATCACACTACAATCTAATTCAAAAGATTCTTATTCGATTTGAAGTTAAAGACTATGAGCTCAAAGACTAAGTTTAAGAAGTACATAATTATTGCTTGGTTTGTATGTTTTATTATGTATAAATTGAGTAGTGAACTCACGCTTTTTGGGGGGAGAATTGTTATGTAGAATAATACGTAAAAAGTATCGGTCATTCTTTCATTTAATAGTTAGTCTTTGCCCGTAGTTTAGTCAAATGTAATGTTCAAGTAATCTTAATTGGGCACAAATAGTTTACGGCCCTTGGTTATAGCCAACAAGCCTACACATGGACCCGAACCATTAGGGTCAGTATTATATCTTCCCTCTCCACTCCATATTCGTGATGAGGGATTTGGTTTGGTTTGTTTCCATTTTTTTGTTTTACTGTTTTGTCACTTACGCTTAATTGCTATTTATTGTTACTTTTATCGATTTTCTTTTATTCCTCTGTTGTATGAAGAAGTTGTGGTGTTAATCTCCCAACCGCAAATGTGTTGCTCTATATTTATTAATTACCACCTTTTACCTTTCCTAAATTCTGCTATATGTCATTAAGATAATCATTCAAATAACACAACATTAATAATAAGTCTAAGTATAATATGACGGCAATATAATAGACTCTTCATTACAGTTCCCCATGAGCTTAGTGATAACCTAGCTTTTTGCCGTAAATGTGATTCTGGGTAAAATGGCTCCGGTCTCGTGCCATGGTGCAGCTGGATGTCTCGGTCATAAGTACTTCCTATCCGTCCTAGCCTATCCGGACCTTGGCCGTCTACACTCTCTCTGTTATCTCTTAGCTTTAAGGATTTATAAATAATTAATGTACACAATATATCAATTCAAACAAATACAATTATGCTTGTATTAATACAACTCTACACTTCAGAAATATTCCAATACTCCTATTAATCATATGGGTGTGCCGGTTCTGAGCACTTTGGCACACCCCTCGTCAGCTTTTTGGCCGTTTAAAAACACGAAAATCACAAACCGAAAATATTTTTCGATTATGGGTTTACTAGTCTTGTAAAACACCTAAACCGCTTCGGTTTTTGGCGGTTTTGGTGTTTTTTTTGTTTTTTCGGGTTTTTTATGTTCGGTTTCAAACCGTTTTTTGTTATTGTGGTTTGTAGAGGTCTCTTTTATATATATTAAATAAAAGGGCCGTATGTTTTTACGTAGAAAATTGTTTAGGTTTTTTTCTTTCGCATTTTTTCAATATGAGCTATAATGTTTACACAAAAATTATCTACAATTAGACACATATAATATGAGACACCAACACGACAAAATTGAATTAAATTGAAATACATTTGTCTTAAGTATATATGATAATCATAATGTGTGATTATCTAATACTGACTAGATATATTGTCTATTGTCAAAACCAACACGTACTTGACAAGAATCATCATTATACGTGAACTCTTTCAAAGATCAAAATAATATATATATATTTCTTTTATATATTATATACTATATTAGTATATATATATTAGAATATATATATAATATATATATAACATATTATAATAGATAGCCGGGAATTCGATTGAGAATGCTTTTTGTTTCTTTATAGAATTTTGGAGTAGGTTTTCTCAAATAAACGATAGCATTGTAACTTTGATTCAAGTTTTTCTCAAGCGTTTTGGTTTTAAACTATTTTAATCTGATATTAATCTTAATATAATGTTGCAAAAAAAATATTTTGATTGTCAATGTTACAACAATATCGATTTTGCCCATGATATTAAGTTATAATAACCGATCTCATCCTGTAGACTAGTTTGAAGATGAACTACGCATTAATCATAACTCGACTTTTTATCAATGATTTGGGTAATTCAAAATTTGTTATTTTATAGATTCGATTCAGTATTAAAGGATGATTTTTCTTATGAATCAAAGCAAAAATTATATGAATCATTTTTTTCTCCAATACGGATAGATTTTTCTCAATCTTCTTATAAATACAAATACCTTCTCAATGGGTTGAACCGGACAGGCTCATATAATATTTTTATATCATATATATATAGTATATAGTATATATATATATATATTTATATATTATATATATATTATATATATATATATTTATATACTATATATATAAATATTTACATTATATTATCATTATTACTTACAGAACTTAACTTTTATACGTATTGATTTTAATACTATAGATATTATTTACAATTAAACTTGTATTTATTATATCATATAAATATATATGTTATAGATGTAGGGATATATATATTATGTTGATACACTTCATATAATATACACTAATTTACTCTATAGTATATTACTATAATATATTGTATCTTAATTTTATACATATACATCATTACCATATTTACATATATATATATATAATATTTAATACTAATTATCACTTATTCATTACATATCCTCTTTTACAGTTATAACTTGTACTCTTATACTAGAGGGACTTTTATTCAAATTAGGATAGTCAAAAAATTTGCGATATAAACATAATGATTATAGATAAACCTTAAATAGATCTCTACGTATATAATGTGTTGGTATATAAGATATTTAAATAAAGCTTTTTTTCTTAAAAGTTCTTATAAAATTTCTTGAACACAAATTTACACAACATTTCCGTGACTATTGTTAGGTTATGCATTGTTTATTACTATAATATTAAAAGATGTGCTTTTATACTATCATCAAAATATATGATAGAGAGACTAAATTTAATGTCAAAGTGCTTTTGTATACCTTTAAATGTCTGGATGTTTTAGTGTACCTGAACAAAAAAAAAGTTTTGTGAATTTAAATCGCTTTTTTTTGTGCTGATAGCAGAAGAAGATTTGTAGAGGTTTTTTTCCTGTTACCCAATTTCCGAGACTTTTGTCTTTTGTGACATCAAATTATATTTTATGTCGGCGCATGCTAAAGCACTTAAATCAAATGGTTTTTAACTAATTTTTCTTTAGGGATGGAATCAAAAATTTATTTGTGAATCAAAATTTTATTTTTTTATTGCAAATTAAAAAAAAACGTATTATAAAAATAAACTCAAAATTAGGAACGCAAACTCCTTGTTCATAGATGTTTTTATGCCACTAATACCTGATGTTAATGGAATTTTTTTTTAGAATTTTATTCGAGATCTTTTTTAAAATTTTTTTTCTTTTTTTTATTATTATTTTCTAGGACTATTCTTGTCTCTTTTTATTTTTAACCTTCCATTATATATACTTTCATATTATATTATATATATATATATATATATTATGAATACGCTATATTTATAATTTCACCTAAAAAAATATATGTTTAAAAATTTAAATATTGGATTATTATGTTTTTTATTTATATTTATATTCAAATTTTATATTACTTAGAAATGGTTCGCGGAATTCGGGATTTTTTTACTCGGTTCGTGGTTGTTTGTTGGTATACGGTCCGATCACTGGATTGGTTTAAACCACAGAATCCGGCTCGAATTTTTTGTCATATGTTGTTTTTTAAAATGTAAGTAAAAATCCGATCATCTGTTTTAGGTTATCGGGACCCGGTTAATGCGGTTTTGGTTTGTTCCGGTTTTCGGTTTGGTTTGGTTTTGTTTCGATTTTCTTTAGCTGCTCACCCCTAAATTATAATTTTGCATTCATTTTTCTACAAGTAAAATTCCAAGGCAAATTAAAAAACCAATATATAATACATCAACCAAGCGTAACAATTATGCAAAAGCTCCTCCACACCTTTTATTCGATATGCTTTAACGTTATAAATATTAGCGTTAAAGAGCATTTGTTTATACTTTATTAGGCACGTGACAGATGTATCTTGAGACTCGTTAATAGATATTTGATGTGGATTTAAAATTTATGTTTTATGTGTACCGCACGCAGCAAGAGTGTTGTAGGTTTGTATGTTTCATCACATAATGATCTTATTATAAAGGCTAAAACACAAAAAAGTGAAACAGAAGCCAAAACGAATATCAGACAGTTTATATCAAAACCGAAACAAACACCACCTCTAATGTAACTCAAACTTAAATTAATGTGTACCTAGCTATACTGATCTGGTATAGACACTACATATTTACGATTTTTTTATGGCAAAATCGCATAAAAAAATGTACTCATATTATGTCCAAATGTCAATATTAACGGTTAACCCATCTTTTTTTAATTTCTCACATTTAAAGGTATCCATATTGTTTTTGGTATTTGCAATGTTAGGCAATATTTAAGTATCAAGTATTTCAAGTTATAAATTTATATACTGATCCGTTTATTTTAGCTTTTTGCTTCGTTTAGTACCTATTTTTTATATTTGTTGTTGTTGAGATTTTACTCTGATTTGTTCTGAATTGTTTAGGATAAATGTTTTTCGAGAGGATATTTTATAAAGTTATTCTGAACAACAATAAAACTTAAAATAATTTATATCAGCAATTTTTGTTAACATTTTAATTTCGCAAGAATAGTAAAAATTTTAACCATGCATTCTTTTAAAAGACGAAAAAATTAATTTTATGGAAAATTAAAAAAAATTAATTTCTCGGAAAAAAGAAAGAAAAAAGTTTAATTTTTGTGGAAATAAAATTCTAAATTTTTTTTTAAATACATTAAATGTTTTTTTTTATATTTTGGTTATTAATTTTCAAAAAAAACAAATTTCAAAATTTAACTTTTTTTTTGAAATTAAATTTTGTTTTTTAATTTTGGTTAAATTTTGCTTTTCGAAATTAATTTTTTTTCGAATATTTAAATTGTTTTTAATAAACAAAATATATAAATTTGAAAAAAAAATTGAATTTATAGAAATTTTTTTTTTTACCAGCATTTATACAAAAAATAATTTTTAGAAATTATGCACCAACATACCTGATTTTATAGAATTTTTTTAGAATTTTTTGAGAACTTTTTAAAATTTTTTTTTCTTTTTTTATCATTCTCACGGATATTTGTCTTTTTATTTTAACCTTCCTATATATATATATACTATAATTATAATTTCACCCAAAAATATAAATATAAATTTAAAAATTGGATTTATTATATATTTATTTATATTTTATTAATTGTATATTATTAAAATGGTTCGGTTCGGTTTTTACGGTTCGGTTTTTGGACGAAAACCAAAACCGGACCGAATTTTTTCGGTTTTTGAAAAAGTAAAAACCGAACCATCTGTTTTTAGTTTCGGTCGGTTATTGCGGTTTGGTTTTTCCGGTTTTCGGTTTGGTTTTGGTTTTTTCGGTTTTTTCTGCTCACCGCTAATTATCACATTGTGCATCATTTTTCTACAAAGTAATCCAGGCACTTAAAAACCAACATAAATACATAACCAAGTGTACAATTATGCAAGCCACCACCTTGTATTCGATTGTTAAACGTTATAAAATATCATTAAGCATTTGATATACTGAATATTGGCACGTGACGGACTTGTAGACACGCTACTAGATATTTGATGTTGTTAACATTTGTTTTATGGTACCCGCCGCCGCAACGCGTGTGTAGTTACATCATAATGAACTTATATAAGCTAAAACACAAAAAGTAAAACATAAGCCCAAACAAAATCCAGCCAGATATATTAACCGAAACAAACACCACCTATGTACAAACTTTGTACCTGCTATACTGATCTGTATAGACACTAATATTTAGTTTTTGCACGGTTTCTTATTGTTGTTGTTGTTGTTGCTCGTTATTATTGATTGACTTTTTTTGTTACATTCTTGTCCGGAGATGTCGTGGGAATTTGTGACAGATGTATCAGAGAGCTTCCATGCATCACGAGTGTCGTTTACAGTTAGCTTCGTCAATTCATTAATTGGCTATATATATGTAACTTGCGACTCTTTATTATTTGTCTATAATGATCAAGTTTATTGTTGTTACTTACATGTATGGCGGTTATTTGCTGTCATGACACACATCTGTTAAAAAGGATTGTTGTGTTTGTTGGATGGCATGCATATATGTCCGTTTATGTATGCTTATATTAATAAACTAATGCGACTTTTCAATCTAAAATTTATATGTCCGTGTTTGTTTCTTGGCTTTCATCCCTCGTGTTAGAGGAAGAAGTGGTTCAGCACCACTTGCTAGTCTTTCGGTGCAGCAGGATAGAGCAAAGTAATAGAAAAAAGTTGCTTTAAGTTATCCTAAAAATGTCAATCCACAGGATCATTCAGCCAAAATTAACGCATAATCTCAATCGGTTGTAGACATGAACTAGAGAAAGTAAAGCCAAACAGGATTGAAAGGCTTAAATGAGAGCTATAATCATTGATTATACAAAAGAAGAATCAAGTTCGTTGCTGAACTGTTGATGTCGTGTGACTCTTGTCTTTTGCCGATTTATATTATTGTTATGTGTCTGTCTACTGCTGAATTGTAAACTTTTTATCTCTTCATGCACTCATCATAGTATCTTGTTCCCATTGAGTGGAATT
Source organism: Tanacetum coccineum (assembly GCA_026074375.1). Classification (NCBI taxonomy): domain Eukaryota; kingdom Viridiplantae; phylum Streptophyta; class Magnoliopsida; order Asterales; family Asteraceae; genus Tanacetum; species Tanacetum coccineum. Next base: position 3,262 of record BQNB010197400.1, on the reverse strand, counting down.
ATCTTAAATAAGAGCTTCTTGTCTTATGAGTGAATACATTACATGGTTGTTTTGGTAGCCATACAACAACTTATTTCAGTCAAACGAGCTCTTTTTTAGAAGCCATTGTGAAGAAGCTTATCTGAAAGAGCTTATTTAGCTTATTTTAGTCAAACGAGCTCTTTTTTAAAACCAACATCAAAACACCATAATACCTAAACATACCCTAAAAACATACCTATACATACTCAAAAAAAACAAAGGAAACCATTTTGCACAAACATAACTAATAAACAAGTGAAGATATTCATCGGGTATACCTCATTTCTTTGCCTAAGTAAACTGGCTGCATCTATAATAGATGGAAAATTTAGAGTAATACCGGCCAGTAGCAATATCTATACAATCTGTTGGTTTTTAGAAGTTTCTACAACTTAGTGCTGCTACTTATACAAGCTACTACTGCTAGTTCTACTTAGTGCTGTTGGTGAAGAATGCTAAAGACTCAAGAAAATAGACTAAGTAGTTAGTACTGCCAGTATATATGTTAGTACTGGTAGTAGAGTTAGTACTATTAGTAGTAAGTTAGTACTGCTAGCATATATAGATAGTACTGCTTAAGTGATATGCATGAGATATATTAGGAATAGATATGCATGATCACTTAACGCGTTTTGTAAGCCCATTAGGGTTTCCTTGGTGTATAAAAGGAACCCTATGGCACCAGGTAGATATACAAGTTTCACAAATATTCATAGTTAGTAATATGTAACCTAGCAGATTAATAGTAATCAAAGTTCTGTTTAATTCATTGTTCTTCTTAGCAGTATAAGTTAGTTTCCACATAACTTATATTGTTCATAGTCATTGATTCTCTTGTAGTTAGTTTGGATCTATCCAGATTAGCTACCACCCTTAACATGCTAGAAAGATCTATTCAGACTGGGATCAACATTTAATTACACATCGATTACTGTTACTGTATGCTAATGTTGGTGATTTAAATACCATGTATATATTTGTGCAAACAACCTAGAAACTCTATAAAAATATTGTTAATTTTGAAAGTCAACAAATACCTTTTCATCCATCATTCATTTACATAACTTTTGGAATAAATTATGTTGATTGACAAGTTCAAATTGTTTCTTAATATACATGGCCCTCTATGTGCATTATAATACATCGTTGCAACGTCAATCACAAACTCAGCTCTTCCAAAATCACTAGATATTTTTCACCATTGTAATTAATTGCAGATGATTTTACTAAACGCAAAAAATTGCAAATATGACCTATATGTCGTCAAAGATATTATATATCTTCGTGTTCGAATTCTCATATCATTTATGAAACCCGTGCACAACAAACTAAGGTTAAAATGTTGTTACTTGTAATGAGTTAAATTGTTACGTACTAATCATGTGTTCTGTATAGCAAGAGTCTATGTTGATTGCTAATTTATGTGCAACGCTTTGTATAGCAAGAGTCTATTGATTGTTAATTTATGTGAAACGTTTGAAGTTTATCTCTATTTATAAAATGTTGTTTTTGACTTTGGATCTCATTATTGATATAACACATGCTCACACTCATGTGTGTCTTTCTGAAAGGTAATCAATGTGACGAGCCATTAAATTATGGTTATAGTGATGTTTTAGTTACACAAAACGTTACACATAATGCTTAATCGAAATATCAGTATACCTATATGTCGTTATAAAGCCGAGGGCAAACAATTCTAAATGTGGGTGACTATTTGCCCGACTCTATTTTCTCGCATGGCCAGCTTTATGTTGTGTTGTCTAGGGGGATACCACGTGCAACTACCAAAGTATTAGTGAAGCCAGAAAAAGAGTTTGGTCAAGAGGGAGTCTACACCTCAAATGTCGCGTACCAAAATGTTTTACGCGACGAGTAACGTGCGTTGTTAGATTTATCTCATGTAATGTTTCACTTTCAATAAATGTCTTTTTTTATGCATGTTAAGAATTTGCCTCATGTTACGAGTATTTGCAAGTTCATTTTGATATTTTCAAGTTATATTTTGAACTTTACATGAAACACTTACCACAATATCTTATATCGTTAATTATCTGCCGCTAAAAATTTTCGCCGCTATACGCGGATACTCGCCTAGTCTAAATTCAAATTCAAATCTAATCCCACTTATAAACCAAACTACCTTAACTCCTAGTCTTTTAAGACAGGATCTGAATTGGGATTTTAACACACATTTTTTATTCACTTGAACTCCACTAAACTCCACTCTACCACCACCCTATTTTCCGTTAGGGTTTCATTCTGTGAGGTAACTAACTAACTATTATTTCATTTATCAGCTAGTATCTTGTATATATGTTATCGATTGTTAAAAGTAGAGACGTTTAATTGATTTTGGTACTTTCTCTTTCGTTGACCTACCTAGTGTATCTATTTTATTTTTTTAAAGAAATGTAACCTAAGGGTGTTTGTTTCAGGCTTATGGCTTATTTGGTTTTCGGCTTATGTTTCATAAGCTCACCTTTGTGGCTTATTTTGAAACTTTTTGGCTTATGGGAGTGTTTGTTTCGGCTTATATGTGGGCTTAATTATGAGCTTATTTGATTTTGGCTTATATATCATAAGCCTTAATTTCCAGGCTTATATTGAGACTTATGGGCTTATATAAGTTTATCATATTGTAATAAACTTATATAAGCACATGAGTCTCAACATAAGCAGGAAAATTGGGGCTTATGTTATATAAGCCGAAACAAACACCCTCTATATATGTTTAAAATGACATTATAAACTCTTCAAAATAAGCCATAAAAAGTGAGCTTATGTAACAGAAGCCCAAAACCAAATAAGCTATAAGCCGACTATATAATCCGAAACAAACACCCTTCTAGTGTTTCTATTTATCTGGTTAGAAGATCGTTTGTTAAAAATAGAGGCGTAACGTGCTATGCGGCGCTTTTACTGAATTTGTTGATTCATCAATTTTTAGTTTGATGTGTGTTGTGAAATGTGATTGATATGGTGTATGAACCTTATGTTTAAAGTTGAATACATGATGTTTGATTACTTTTGTTCACCTTAGGGGGTCTATGTAATTCATTCGTTAAAACTAGAGGTGTAAACAACCCGCTATGTGACGGTAATAATCTGAGACAAAAGTCAGCAGTTGGTGATTGTGTTTTTGTTTGTTTAAAAGATTGTAAAACCAAGTGAACTTTGAGTGGGCTCCACAACTTACCTGTTTTGTAATGTAGTACTATAAATGACTTGAATACCTTGC
>BQNB010197398.1:0-11215 GCA_026074375.1 Tanacetum coccineum | reverse complement strand
ATTACACACATATACACATACATAGTCAAATAGCAATACATATCTCATAATTAGTAATCTGTAAACATCTTTGGCAGATTAATAGTAAAGTTTAGTTATTAAACATTGTTCTTCTTAGTATTAAAAGCTAGTTTCCGCATAGCTTATAGTATTTATAGTCTTTGTTTCTCTTATGGTTGGTGTGGAACTATTCCATATTGGCTATAACCCTTTACAAGCTAAAGGTTTAAGATCTATACGGTTTGAGACCTACATGGTTGAAGAAGGTGTACCGATTATATCAGCATGTAATGGTGCAGCAGCGGGAAGCATAGGAGATACAACACATAGTGTAGGATTAAAGTACTCATCAAACAGTGGTTGAAACAAGATATCACAGTCTCTTTTGGAAGGTGGAACATTTGGTGTTGAAGAAGAAAGGTTTTGCACGAGTCCTGAATTGATGTATCCAGGAGTCATGAATTAAGGTGCGGGTCCTGAAGTGAACTGTTCAGAAGCCATTTTGACCATTTGAGAGACCAAGTTGAACTATATTGATCACATTTTATTCTCTATCCCCCCTTCAAAAATTGCATACGTGGTTGTTATTTTTGCTTGACCAAGTGAATTAAAATACAAGTTAATGTACATTGGTCCACTTGATGACTGAACCGAGCAATTGAAAGTGTACAAAATGGTTGGATGAGAAATGGTCGAGAAACAAGAATTCACTCTCTTCTTTTTGAATATCAAGCGCACTGAAGCGAACATCTATCTTTTCTTTGATGATCTGGAGGGCCTCGAGTGTTTGTCTTCAAACGCCATAGATCTCTTGTTCATCATATTGAATTCCTTGAAACCCCAGGTTTGTTTCTAATATATCATCTATTTCAGCAACCAAACTTTGGAGTCTTTCCCTTTTTAGGAATGATAGATTACTTGCCAATTAATTTAAAGTACCTACAACAACTGACATTAAGAGTTAATTACGCATTCATATGGGTTAGTGATACTTCATTTTGAACAGTGTTGGGGTTACTGTCAACCCTTGGTTGTGCTATAGGTTATATTCTTTCTAGTTTTGAAATCCCACCAAAGCTAAGACCAACAGTCTTGAAAATTCTACCCGTCGGTTTCCACCTAAGACAAGATCTAGGAGTGTTTATTTTTACATGCACAACGAAAGACTTATTTGGAGAAAACCTATATCCTATAAAGATCTGTCTATTAGGAATCTGAGTATGACTCCTTAGTTTTACGGGTTTGTTACTGTTTCTAGTCTTATAGGATTGAACCTTAGCACGGGAATTCACTTCATTCAGGAATTTTGTTATACAAGTGTCGTGGTTTGCATTAAACACACATTTCTGACATGTAGAACAAACAAAGTGTTTGGAGTTTGAAAAAGAACTAGAATTCCTAGAGTGTTCTGCTACAGGCACAGTTGTAATTGTTACGTAACTACTCTTAGAAGTAGGCCAATTCCTAGTTGTTTGATTATTGTCCCTAGGTTTTGGTTTGCTACTATTAGCAGTGTTTTGTAGTTTAGCAGAAGGCATCACACTAGTTTTTGAATTCCGATTTCTTTCTTGTGTCTTTTTCCTAGCTTCCTCTATAAAGGAATGATGAGCCATATCATTTGAACCATACGATTCTTCTTGACTATTCCTAGATGAGCCAGGTGCAATCACGTGATGAGATTTTGCAAGCACAGATTTTTGAACTTTAGGAAAATAATGAGGAGTGACTGGTTTTGGCAAATCGTTTTTCACTTCAACTTGGGAGGCAAACCGTGGTTTTGAAAATTTTGGCCGTTCAGATTGAAACGCATTCGGTTGTCTAACAACTGATTGGTTTCTGAGTGGTTTTATAACCAGTTTCCCCAAGATTGATGGTTTTGAAAACTTAGTATCCACGCTATTTCTTTTTAACTTTCTTAATTCGTTTTTCAATGTTGCATTCGCAAAAACATTTTCCTGAATCTGAGCTTTTAAATCAGCATTTTCAACAGTCTTACTATTTACTTAAGCAATTAGTGAGTCATTATGGTCTTTCGTCTGAACTCGTGTCTTTTTGATAGAATCATAAAGATCTTTGTAAGTATGTTTCAAATGCTCATTTTCTTTATTTAATTGCTCATTCTCTGCAAGTAATTTAGACACACTATGTTCCAATTCGATGTTAACTGTTTCAAGTACATCTTTTTCTATTTTAATCTTGGCTTTATTACTTGTTTCATTCAAAATTTGACCATGTTGCCTGAATTTTAAAGCTTGATTTTGATATTTAAGTTCCAGATTAACACAATGTGCTTCCATTCTTGAAAAATCTTTTTGAAATTAGGCAACGGTCTTTTTGAGAGAAAAGTTTTCAGACTTGAGAGATTGGTATGATTGTTCACTTGTGTTAGGTTGAGTTAATGGATCAAGTAAAGGACTTGTAACTTGACATTTTTAGCATTCTGGTCAATCTCTCCTCCCCTATTACACATATTTGTTGAATCAGGAGCGGTGTTGCTATCGACCTTTTCCAACAGATATGTGTCATAAATGGGTTCATATGTTCAGAATAGTTGATTGTTTCATCTTGCAGTACATATAGTTGAGCAGTCAATTATACCTCAGCAAATGGCTCTTGGTCATTTATTGGTCTGATATTTGTATCCACAACATGTGTGGTATCATTCCCCGATCTGCTGCTTGTATCCTGCTCTCCTGATTCTGCCCCACTGCTTTCTGTGACAACTAAACTAACATCCTATGCTTTACTCGAATCAACCTTTCCCTCTTTTGTCTGCATATGTCTTTCATTCACCTTGTTGTCAAACTCTTGTTTATGCTGTGCTCTTTCATCAGTTGACTTCTTAACAGATTCCACGTGTTGGATTAGTATATCACGGAATTGTTAAACCTCAGTTCGAGTGTATGCTAGAAAGTACTTGCGTATCATTAAACCATCATCATCATCGAAAGAGAATCGTTAATTGTTGAACGTCTGAAATAGTGTCTTGAGTACTCTAAAAGCATCCATGGATCCAATTTCTTGAAATTCTTCTTTGTCAAGTTGCTTTTCTAGTTGATCCAAGTTTAGTAACATTTGCTTGTGAAAGTCTGAACATCTTGATCAAAGAGTGTCACAAATGCCCGTTCGAATCCTCCCTCAGTTCGAGTTCTTTTTAAGTCATTGTTTGACAGAACCTTGAGATGTGAATGAAGTAGTCGAAAAGATACCATGCAACTTCTTTTTCTTTGTCTTGCATTTGTTGCATTTGTTGTAGCTCTCTCTCTCTCTTGTTAATTAGAATCCAAAGATTCCATTGATATTCGATGTGTAAAATGAAATTAAGGATCTTAAGTAGATTAAGTGATGTTGTTATAGATTGTTGTTGGTGAAATCGTTGTTGTAAATGGAGTACTTGAACTCTGGTTGACGATTGATGAGCTAAAAGGACTAACAGTAAAAAACTTTGAACTTAGAATGATTAACGGTTGACTAAAGCATAAACGAGGACTAACGGTGCAATTGAAATCCAAGTTAAATGCTTAACGGTTATTGATTAAAGATTTAGGGACTAACAGTGCAACAGTTTTGTTAACGACGGACTAATGGTAAAAACTATTAAAAACTAAAGGGCTAAATAAATAAAGTTAAAATAAGTAAAAACAATTTGGGAAACAAAGAACTAAAAATGAAAATGCTTTGAAAATTAAAGGGTAAACTTGAGAATGTTTTAAAGTCTAAAGGCTAATAGAAAAAAAAATGCTTATTTAACTAAGGGTTAAAAGAGAAATTGTGGAAACTTAAAGGTTAAAAGTGTAATCTTTTAAGTTTAAACTATTATATGAAAAAAGCATGCATGTATGGTAACTTCATCTTCAACCTCTGGATGTGACGTAGGTTTTAGAATTTTCGGAATTGTTTCGAGATGATTGAGTAAAAACTAAGCACACTACGATGATCGTTGTTAGATCGCAATGCTAATGTTAGTCGTTAGAAGACCCGCGGACGACGAAACCCGAAACCGAAAAACCGAAACTTAAATGTTTAAACCTCCAATTTAAAAAACCTTCACAATATGACGAGGAGAAAAACTTCGAAGGTCGATGTCATTTATTGATAAATTCATTGCTAGTTCTTTTTAATTGGTGTAAGTATAGATCTAAGCCTCGATCCAGTATTGAACGAATTGGCTCCAAAACGCCCCCCTATATTATTGTTTTGTAATCTAGCTCCTTGCTAGTTTTTGTTTCTAATAAAATCGCCGTTCCAAAAAAAAAATGTTTAAACCTCCAAATTTGTTACACGCTTTCTTCAAATAATTGTTAATCCAAAATATACTAAACAAATTGCTTATTTCGTTGAAAGAGTAAATGCACATTCCGCAAAGATTAGGAATACATATTCCGTAGAGAGAATGAACTTATTCTTATTTCGCACAACCTTTAAACATATTTCACAGTGAAAGATTAGAATGCTTATTCCGCAGTAACACATAAATTTGGGCAGAGTTTTGTCTTAGAAAATGACTTAAACCGCAAGAAAAAGTAACCCCTTTATAAACATAAACCGTAGAGACTAAATAAACATAAATCGCAGAACCCCAAAATTATATAAACCGCAGTGTTCTTTGCTTATTCCGCAGTGTTCATCCAATATACTTATTCTGCAGTATTCATAAATAAGCCCAGAAATAAACGAACAAAACTGTATGAAGCTGTTTTTAGTTCCTAATAAGCAACAAAACTTAGATAGTTTTAGGTTACTAACGTCGAAGGAAATACAAACTTTGTTTTCAAATAAGCCAAAATCAAACACCCTTTTTAAAGTTGAGCCGAGACAGATATGCTCAAATAAGCTGAACAGAAAACTATTTTAACCCTAAATAAGCTAAATATGGTAGAAGAGATTTCATCAAAGAAGGTTTTGATCTTGTTTAACAAATAAGCCACATCTAAACACGCCTTAAAAATATGCCGAGACCACAAAGCACACAAAAAACAAAACTTTTAATAAGCAGTAAAGGACACTAATAAGTTACGCCAAATACTTAGGATTAGGCTACGAATGATTTTATACTAAAACGATTAGAGCTTATTAAAGAATAAGCCAAATCCAAACACGCCTACAGCAGAGACGAGAGAAAAATAAGCACACATAAAAATGTAAAAACACTTTGAAACCTAAATACGCTACGCAAAGGAGGTTACGACCTCAATACTTAGGATTTAGGCTAGCATATGATTTTTTATACTAAATCGATTAGAAGAGAGCTTTTAGAGCTTATTAAAGAATAATTATGGGCCACATACCCGCCCGAACACGACTTCTTACGCAGAAGACCGATTGGAGTAAAAAATAAGCACACATAAAAATGTAAAAACACTTTGAAACCTAAATACGCTACGCAAAGGAGATCAAAAGAAAAAACTACAAACTGTTTTCCCACTAATACACTGTTTAACCAATATGAGTTCATAAACCACAAACTGTTTTATAAGCCCAAAGTCCTATAAGCCCAAATAACATACGAGAACGAGATAAGCTTTTTTAAATCTTAATAATTCACAAAAATTTATTTGAGCATATTCTAGTTATGGTTGTTTTTAAGACAAAAAGATAAAAGTTCAACGAAGATTTTTAGAGTTTTTAAGACAAAAAGAAAAACAAAAGAAAAGAAAAAAATAGTAAGCCGAATGTAATATAAGCCACAATAAGTCGAATATAATAAGCTCAACACAAACCACAAATCACTTAAACCGCCCCTTGGCTCTTGATACCGATAATAGGTTTCTATAATACTTCACACATACAATATCTTAGAGAGAGAAAGATAGAGAGAGAATGGATGGAGAGCTCATGAAAAACACACATATACTATGTGAGAAATGAACTAACCAGCACTGTCTCCATGTGTGGAGAGGGTTTAAATACTTACAATGTATGGGCTAGGTCGGGCTTTCCTTAGGCTTTCTATAAGTCGACCCGGTTAGCTTCCTAACTATTACATATTATAGACTATGAGCTAATTAAGTAAATACGTGGAGTGACTGATCCTTTTTTGGATTCCTAACATTAAGATTTTTAGAAGTGATAATGGAACTGAGTTTATAAATCAAAACATGGATAAGTTTTGTAAAGATCGTGGTATTATTCATCAAACAACTTGTTCATATACTCAGCAGATTGGTTTGGCTGAAAGAAAACATAGGCATTTACTTAATGTGTCCAAGGCCCTCATGTTTCATTGTGGATACCTTTAAACATGTGGATTGAATGTGTATTAACTGGTGTTTACTTAATTATCAGGATACCAAGCTTTGTGCTGTCTGGAGAGTCACCCTATGAATTAATATATAAAACTGAACCAAATCTCTCTCATTTAAAAACATTTGGATGGATTTGTTTTTCTATTGTACTTTATAATTCTGATAAGTATTCTTCTATGTCTGAAAAATCTATGTTTGTTGGATATTCTTTTGATAAAAAGGGTTACAAGTTGTACAGTTTGGAAATTAAGAAAATGTTTTACTTTAGGGTTGTAAAATTTTATGAAACTGTGTTTCTTTTCAAACACAGTTCTAAATGTAAAGAGTATGAAATGCAGTATCAAAAGACCAACAGTTTAAACCTTTTTTGACTTAAGATAGCTGTGTATCAGATGATCCCTATGATGATGGAAGAGATAAGAAGTCTAAAAATAGTGAAGGCATAGACCCTATATCATCTAAAGGTACTAAAAATACTGCTATCACTATAGGGGATGAGGGTGAGCATCCTGATGACAGTGATTTAGCATAAGCAGTCAGTGATATAGAGGAAAATGCAACACTTGATGCAAATGATAAAGAGTCTGAGGGTGATGACAGTTATTATTAGGAGTTTAATGATATGTTTTAACCTGTTATTAGTAATACAGACAGACATGACATTGCGAATCTTAAAATGTCTTCTAGGAAAGCTGGTATGCCTACTAAACTAAGTGACTTTCATATAGACACTAAGGTAAAATATAACATAGATAAGCATGTTAATTACTTAAAGTTGAGTTATGAGAATTATAGTTTTTCTACTAGTATCAATAAGATATGTGAACCAAAGACATATAATGATGCTTTGAGTGATATAAGATAGGTAGAAGTTATGAACTTAAAAATGGAAGCTCTTAATAGAAACAATACATGGATTGTCACTGAGTTACCTTATGGCAGAAAAGTCATAGGGTGCAAATGGGTTTATAAAGTTAAATACAAATCAACTGGAGAAGTTGAAAGGTTTAAAGCTAGGCTAGTAGCTAAAGGATATAATTAGAAAGAGGGAATTGACTATGAGGAGACATTCTCTCTTGTAGTTAAAATTGGTACTGTTAGATGCATTCTTACTCTGTCTGTGCAAAATAATTGGCTTGTTTATCAACTTGATATAAATAATGCCTTTTTATATGGTGATCTAGTTAAAGATGTTTATATGAGTTTACCTGAAGGATATTTTGATAAAAGTGATAAGAGAGTTTGTTAGAAACATAATTTCACAGTCTAACAAGAGAAGCTCGGTCTTGAAAAAAACTATCATTTTATAGCTCATTAGTTAATTACATAATTTATTCAAAGTAAATATGACTTTTCTCTCTTTGCAAAAACTAAAAAGGATTGTTTATAGCACTTCTTGTATATGTTGATGATATTGTAATAACAGGAAATGATTTGAATGAAATTAATAAAGTAAAAAAGTTTTTAAAAAGTAAGTTTTTGATAAAGGACTTAGGAAAGTGATATGTGTTTAATCACATATCAATTTTCCTTAATAAAACGAGATTAAATGACTATTAATACATGAAAAATACATTGTATATGTGTGTTTTGTGAATTGTGTCTGTGCAGTTAACGGATATTTCATAAAAGGACAAAACAAGGCAAATAAGACAAATCTGAGCACGAGTGGTAGTTTTGATTAAAGGAGCGTGAGAAGAGATGAGGGGAGGGGGAAAATGAGGGGAGTGTGATGTTGTGGGTGTGTTTGATGAATGTTGGTGAGAAAAGCGATAGCTTAAAGGGGATAATGGTATAGCTCGAAGAAGGCCACAACAAATACTTAATGAGCCAACACCGTACCCGTTTTGTGGAGGTCCATTCGGGTTCGTGGGTCAGCTCCAAAGTAAATTAATGATAAGATATGAGCTTCATGCCCTTTTGTTAAAATTACCAAGTCCAAATTCATAAATCCATTCCTGGCCCAAATTAAATAAACCCAAGCCCAAGTACCAAACCCGGGTCAAAGACAAAGTAAATAAATAGGCGCCTTATTGTTACTATTCACCTTCTTCATTTTCAACCTGCAACAAAGAGTACGGGTAAATTCACCACTCCAAGCTCGTCCCATCCCTTCTAGAAGGATTAGCTGACACGTCTGACACACCCTTGACACGCTGGCAATCCCCAAGAACCTCATTGGCTGATGATGCGTGGAAGTGATCTAACGGTGGATTGAAGGTTTGTTAGTAATCAAGGGCCAAGGTTGAAGCTCAAGGACGCTCCTCCCCTTCTGGGTCCTTCCTCTTCGTGCTATAAATAAAGATGCTTTCACACAAGAGGGGACATCTAGCTTAGTAGTTTTTAGGGTAGCTTTTTAATAGCTTATTAGTGTAATGTTCAGCTTATTGTCTTTTAATTAATGTAATTTTCTTTTCAAAAGTGTGTAATCTCTTTATTAATAAAATTTCAAGTTTCATTTTAATTGAGTTTGAATTCTGCTTTTTACTTTTAAGCTAAATTGTTAAAATGTGTTTAGTAATAAGCTAATAAGCTCAATAAGCTCTCTTTACTATATAAGCTACTGCTTATTCAGTTCAGCTCTCTTAAAGCTTAAACTGAATAAGCCTTTCACTTCAAATTAACTCAAAAAGTCATAATAAGCTATGGTGGAAGATAAGCCAGAAATGGATGGGCTTATGGGTTTAACCAGCTTGTTTCCAACAAGCTGGAGCTTGTAGATAAGCTCTAAGAGCACTTATATGTCCTTGCTTGAGCAAAGGACAAGGTACTTTTTCTTTTACTTTATTTTTAGCTTAATATTTGTTTCAGCTTATCAATCTGCTTATTGCTTGCTTATTACTGCTTTTCTGTGCTTATTCTATCTTATTATGGCTAAATGAGTTTAGTTTATAGTTTAGATTAGTTTTATTAGAGTTTTGATATAATCTGTCCAAAAATAGTCTAAATAGCTTATTATTATAGCTTATTAATTAATGCTTAATTTTCCTAAGTTTTTGCTTAATAGACTTTAATATGCTTAGTTCTTAATTTGTTTTCATTAATTAGGGCTTATTAGGATCTGTTTTAGCTTATTAGTTTGTTTTAAGTTTTTTTAAGGGGTGTTTGGGATAAGCAAGTTAAGACTGCTAGGGGTATTTTTAGGGATTAAGTTAGTTTTCATAAGCTTTAATTAAGTCTTAAGATTAGTTTTAATAAGTTTAAAGTAGGTTTAGTTTAGTTAAGTAGTTTATTTTAGTGAAATCCTAAATCTGCAGGTTCAAAGGCTGTTTATTCAGCTTATTTGATTACTTTTTATAAATGCATTTGAGGTGTGGTTTTTGTGCTTAATTTGGCTCCATAAGTATCAATATGAATCTGTTTTGAAGTCATTTTGCTTGGTATATAACCTGTTGAGTTCTTTTGTTAAAAAACAGTCAAGTAAAATTAGTTTGTTTAGTCATACTTAAAAAATCTAAGTTTGCAGGTCCATTAAGGGTTTAATCTAGCTTATTTTTTGTTAAAATGAATTGCATTCAGTTTATAGAAGTTTGATCTTAATCTGTTTTAAGTTTTAGTTTGTCATTCTACTTGCATTAGTCATTAGCATAAAAAGTCAAAAAAGGAGTCATGTATACAATCTGTTTTAATTTAGGTTTTTAGCTTATTTAGTTGTTTTTTTAGCTTAATTCCAGTTTGTATTTGCTTATTGAGTCAAGGTCTTAATCTGTTTTAAGCTTTTAATCTTTAATTTTGCTTATTAAGTCTTTAATTTTTAGCTATAATCTGCATTTCATTTTCAAAAAGCCAAAACAAATATTATAAACTGTCATTTCCAATTGTCATTTCTAGCTTATTTTTTTAACTAATTTGCTTATTTCTAGCTTATTTGTGTTCTTTGAGTCTAAATCTCAATCTGTTTTCACTTAGTGGCTTATTCCTAGTGCTTATTAGTCTTTTAGTTTAGCTTAAAAGTAGTGGTATAGTCTTTTAAGAGCCATTTAGAGTAATCTGTCTTATTGCCTTTTAAATGCTTTTTAGCTTATGTCATTTGCTTATTTCTAGTTTTAGTAGCTTATTGAGTTTAGGTCTAAATCTGTTTTAGTTTATTGGTCTAATTCAAGTTCTTATTGAACCAAAATGCCCAAACAATTTAGCCAAGTGTTCATTAGTCTTAATAAACTTAACTGTCACTTTGCTTTGTGCTTATTCTAGCTTTTAAATAAGTTCTGTCAAAAATTCTTTTTTTTAAAGTTGCTTATCTTTGTCTTATTTTTAGCTTTTTCAAAAAGAAAATTAAAAAAAAATGTTTTTACAAAAAGTGCAGGTCTAGGACTTGAACCTGTGACCTCCCTTACACAACACCAACACCTTAACCAGTAACACCCTTGGGTCTTTTCTGTTAGAATGTTGTTCTATTTAATATTAATACTCAGTTTAGCTTTTAGCTTATTTTGCTTCTTTGATTTTTAGCAGCTTATTGGATTAAGCTTTTTGTTTCGTTTTTCTTTATAAACCTCATAAATAGTATTAAGTATTTTTATAAATTTTCTTAAAATTTTAGGATTAAGTTTAGTATTTTAAATTTAATTTATAGTATTATTTAGTTTAAAAAATAGTTTTAAATAGTTTAAAAATTCAAAAAAATATTTTTTGTGTTTTAAAAAATAGATTAATGCATTTTAGTTTAGAAATTTGCAATTTTAAGTCTTTAGAGTTTATTTTGATAATTTTTCCGTTAGTCCGTTAGTCGTTAATTAATCGTTAAGTGTTTAAATTTTAATTGCTTTAATTTTCTAGTTTAGCGTGCCTTTATATTCTTTCCCTTTGCGTTCTTAGATTTAGAAACCAAAACCAAAACTTCAATGACAATCAAGCTCGATTTGCGACATGAACGTTAATTTCCATTCACCTCTCACCGAGGAGAACGATACCCGTGTTGATTACATATTACTCTTTCCTAAGAGTATTTGTATGATACTTTGCTTATG
>BQNB010197397.1:0-11215 GCA_026074375.1 Tanacetum coccineum | reverse complement strand
CTCAATTACAAGACAAACACATTGCAATAAGTGAGTTAAAGAACCTCACTGAGAAGATGAAAGGAAAATTTGTGGATACTAAGTTTGTAAAACCATCAACTATTCGACAACCAAATACTTTTAGATTTCAAAAACCATCTATTTTAGGTAAACCAACTCCTTTTTCAGACTCTCTCGAGAAGAAAGATTTTTCAAAGTCAAGGTCGGTTACCAGAACTAATGTGTTATGGGATTTAACAAAACCAGTCACTCCGCATATTTTTCCTCAAAAACAAACAGAATCAGCAGATCAAAAGAACACAAATTGATTGCACCAGGAATGTTCATAATGCACACTAGGTCAGCTCAAACTAGAACACAACAGTTACCTTGGGAAATTAGAAAAACTAACAAACGTGTGTCTTTCTCTACATGAGTAAATTCCACTACTAGCGTTAGCAGACCACAGCTTAAGAGTACTCAATTGGAAGATAGGGTCATGCTTAAGAATAGTCAAGTGAAGACAAAGGAAATAGAAGACCACCATAGGAATTTTAAGTTTTCTAAAAGTAAAACGTGTGTAACTGCGTGTAATGACAGTTTGAATGCTAAGACCTCGAATGTTAATTTTGTTTCTGTGACTTGTAGCAAATGTGTGTTGAATGACAATTCTGATTTGTGTGTTCTTCATTATATTAATGGTGTGAATTCTAAAACTAAGAAGCCCATTGCTGTGCATATTAGTAATAAAGAACCCAAACGAATTATGAACCATCTGTTGCAACACCCTATAGGAAAAACGTTGCTTCAGAATCCACTATCTAGAAATCTAGAAGTACATTCAAGAAGTTATATGAGCATGTTAGGAATACATGTAGTTGGTGGTACACTAAGCTTACCACCAGGATACAAATGGGAACCTAAGTCCAAAACATGGAATGTTAAACCAAATGTTAGTGTGCCTCTAGGAACTGAATCTAGAACTACCAATATTTAGAACCCAAGACTATCAGGGGATCCACTTTGTCTAACACTCTATTGTATTCTAATTCTTTTGCAGCTCATAGAAATTATCATGTTCATCATAGACTCTCGGTGCTCAAAGCACATGATAGGAAATCTCAAGCTTCTTGTTAATTTCGTAGAGAAATTTCTGGGTACGATGCGGTTTGGAAACTATCAGGTTGCACCGATTCTTGGATATGGAGACCTGGTTCAAGGAAATGTCACTATCAAAAGGGGTTAATTACGTCAAAGGGCTGAATCACAATTTATTCTCTGTCAGTTAATTTTGTGATGCGGATTTGGAAGTTGCTTTTCAAAAATCTACATGTTATGTTCGTGATTTAAAAGGCACTGATCTTCTCACATGTTCTCGTGGAACAAATCTTTACTCAATCACTCTTCAAGATATAACTTCTCCTAATCCATATTGTTTAATGGCTAAAGCTTCATCGTCTTAAGCATGGTTATGGCATCGTCGTCTCTCACATTTGAACTTCGACACCATCAACTTGCTTTCAAAGAATGATATTGTGACTGGCCTTCCAAAATTGGAATTCGCCAAAGATCATCTTTGTTCTTCTTGTGAGTTAGGGAAAGCCAAACGTAAGTCCTTCATGACAAAAATGACCCCAAGATCAAAAGGTCAGTTACAACTCCTTCACATGGACTTATGTGGTCCAATGAGGGTAGACAATATTAATGGAAAGAAATATGTTCTTGTAATTGTCGATGACTACTCAAGATACACTTGGACTCACTTCTAGAGATCCAAAGATGGAACATCAGAAGTTCTCATCGATTTCCTCATATTGATTCAAAGAGGACTTCATGCTCAAGTAAGAACAATGCGAACTGACAAAGGCACAAAATTTCTCAATAAGACTCTTCATGAATACTTTTCACAAGAAGGTATTGAACACCAAACGTCCACTGCTCGAACACCTGAACAGAAAGGCGTTGTCAAAAGACAGAATTGTTCTCTTGTTGAGGATGCTTAAATAATGCTAAGCGCCATTAAAATTCCTCTATTCTTTTGGGCTGAAGCGATTGCAACTGCATGTTTTACTCAAAACCGTTCACTTGTAATCCCTTGACATGAGAAAATACCATACCACATAATCAATGGAAGAAAACCTACAGTCAAATTCTTTCATATCTTTGGCTCCTTGTGCTACATTGTCAAAGATGGTAAGAATCTTGACAAGATGAAAGAAAAAGGCGATTCATGTATTTTTGTGGGGTATTCTAGTCAAAAGGTTACAGAATCTATAATAAGAGAACAAGATTGATAGTTAAAACCATTCATGTTAATTTTGATGAATTACCTCTAATGGCGTCAGATCACGACATGTAACAAATGTGCTTTGAGCAGGTTAGTCAAATCGTTAGTATTGATTTGAGTTTCATTATGTGTTATGATAATTATGTGTTTATGTGATCGTATGTGAGTTTGGTTACTAATCAATGGAGCGTGATCGTCTCCCTATGATTGAAGTTATGGCTGTTTCATTTTGTTCATATTTTAGTGACAATGAAAATGATGGTATAATTCCATGTGTGTACGTATTTATATGTATATGTATACGTATTTAGATAATAGGAATTCACGAGAATAAGTTTATAAATTTAGTTAGTAGATTTTAGTATTATTAAGTTAAGGAAATAAAGTATGAAATGAATTTTTTTAGGTATTTAAAAATTAGTTTTATTTAGAAGGATGTCTAAATAAATAAAGGGTTTTGTAAAAATAACAAAATTTAAGGGTTTTTGTGTAAATAGTAATAAATAAATAAATAAAATATAAAAAATAAGAAAGGTGTTGTTTGGCCGGTTTTAGAAGAAAAAAAAAGAGAAAACCAATTTTAGTAAAAGTGGAATTCTAATTTGGTAATTATCTAAACCTCCTTCTTTGCACTATAAATACAAACCCATATCCTCTATTTTTTTTAAACCGGACGAACCCAAGAGCAAAAGAAAAAAAAGATTTTTTTTATTCAAGATCAATTTGGTGATTTAAGGTTTTAAGAATCAAGAATTAAGGTATGGTTTTAAACCCTAGTTGTTTAGTTTTCTTTAAAACATGTAACAATTATTATGGTGGACCATTAGGGTTTATATAAGATCTGTAAAATTAGGGTTTTGATCTTTAAAAATCATTTTTGGGATGATTGGTGGTGTTAAACATGTGTAATTAAGGTTTAGGGTTTGTAAATTTGAAATTTAAAAGCTGGCAGTTTTGAAAGGTCATCTTGTACCAATCATAACTCGGTCATAAAAATAGCAATTATCAAAAAAAAAATTAGCCTAAAATTAAGTTCAGAGAGTATAGTTTCCAAAAAGTATGGCCCCGAAAGGTTTTGAGGTAGGGAAGTTAGTTAAATAATTTTCGCAAGAAAAGTGCTCGAAACAGTAAATTCGGGTCAGATTCTGAGTTGTATTTATGAGGTCAAAAACCATATCAAAACTTTGTTTTAATAAACGAAACTCCTATTGTAGTAAGTTCATGATGTATATGAATTTCTGGAATTTTTGTAGAATTTTCCCAAGTGTCTAAAGAGGTCTGGTTAAGTCAAACTTTTGAGTGGTTCGATCAGATCCGAATCTGAGTAATTTGCAAAGATGAATTTTTATAAAATATTTCCACTTAATATTATTTTTTCTAAAAAATCACAGTAGGCTACAACTCATTGAGGAGATAGGGAATGAAAGGAGAATCATCAATTAAGTTTTTTGATATTTTATTTGTGGTCATAAAGTGACTACAAATTTCTGTCAAGAACTAAAAAGTTGGAAGTTAATGGTTAAGACTATATAGAATATGAAAATGATTTGGGAGATGCATATAAAGGATCATAAACTTAGTGTTAGGTTTAGAGGTCCATCATGTTATTGTTACATTAGCTTGGGCATTTAGCCTAACCGAGTGTAACTTGTGTTTTGTTATGATTAGATTGTGTGCAAGATCTCGTCGAGTAAGTTGATCATTAGGTGAGTTTCATAGTCCCATTTTTACTATGTTTTCTTGGGATGGAGATGATGCAAAATATGTTTTGAAATGTTTTGATTGCTGTGATATATATGTTATGTGTTGCATGTTGTATGATGTTGCATTGTTCTTCACCTACTTTGTGGGCTAGAGGTTTTGCCTACTTGGTGTGGGTATGAACCTGTGTGTGGTACGGTACCAAGAGTCTGGGATTTGGGGATAGCATTCCTCCCCATGACTAAATGTTGCATGTTATGGATCGGGGGACACGTTCCTTCCCAATTGTGATTGCTTGTTTGGGACGATTGCATGTTAGCATGTATAATAGTCAGCTTAATTGTCCTGCCATGTTTTTTTTGTATAATCACAGTAATTGAATTAAATCTTTTGTTAGTGTTGTAAAACCTATGACTCTCACCAACCTTTATGTTGTCGTTTTAAGCATCATTTTCAGGTGAGCGTTATGAAGATACTAAAGTTAATAAAAGTGGCTAGAGATACCATTAGGATGCATTGGAAGTTCTCATTTGATTTCGTTTCGTATTTTCTTTGCATGAATTCTTGGATGTTTTTAGTAGGTTTGTGAATCATTGCCCTTGTATTGATGAGACCCCTTTTTCATTAATACAAGATGTCGTTCTTTTGTTTTCGGTATTGTCATGACACATAGTGTCTTTTATTTCTAGTTATGCATGTATTGATTCTCTATTGTTGACACTATTGTGTTGTGATGATATCCATGATGTTACGCCTCTTGTTTCCGCCTTGGCGGGGTGTGACATGTTGGGTGCAAACCCAATCTCACATCGGTAGAATAAGTAAACTGAAGATGGGTTTCACACATATAAATACCCCTCTCATTGTAATTGTAAACTAGGATATGGGTGTGTGTGTTTTGTACCCCGTGCAGTTTAGCACGGGTCGTGCAGTTTAGCACGGGTCGTGTAGTTTAGCACGATCGTGCAGTTTAGCACGATCATGCAGTTTAGCACGATCGTGCAGTTTGACACGAGCTTGAGCAGTTTAGCTCAGAGTTTAATAATATCTCTCTGGTTTGATCCCCGTGGACTGCCACGACTATCTTAGTCGTGGATACCACGTTATATCTTGTGTCGATTTACATTCCGCAATTATTTTTGTAAGCCTTGTTTGTATTCTTTGTTTGTTCGAGCGGTGTGTGCAGGAGCTATATACCGTACAGAGGTTTGTACAGAGGTGTGTGCAGGTGTCATATACCCTAACAAAGTGGTATTAGAGCCAGGCTACGATAAACAATGACAGAAGACGATAAGCTAAAGATCGACAATATGATGGTTATGATTTCGGTTTCTATAAGATGTAGATCGAAGACTCTCTATATCAGAAGAAGCTTTAGGAGCATTTATCAAAAGCCAAACCTACAGAGGACAGATACAGGGGCAGAGGGTACGACAGAGGGTAGGAAGAAAAATAGAAACAAGTCGAAATCATGGAAGATAGGAGAGATAAAGTACAAGTAGAATATCACGTGTTGGAATTGCAACAAGAAGGGCCACTTTCAGAATCAGTGTTCGAAGCTTGTAGCATCGAGGGATAATGAGGTTAACATAGCAGCTAGAGATTCTGATGATGCATTGGTATGTTGCGTTAAGAATATGGTTAATGATCGTATTATGGATTCTGGTGCATCGTTCCATGCTACCTATTGCAAAGAAGAGTTAGAAAGGTTCAAGCTACGGTCTGGCAAGGTTCGTTCAGTAGATGACAAGACTTTAGACATTGCAGGCGTTGGGGATGTTGTCCTTAAAACTTCTTTTGGTACAATTTGGACTATGAAGGATGATAGGTACATTCCAGGCCTAAGAGAAGGTTAACCTCAGTTGGGCAACTTGATGAGGAAGGTTACCACGTAGGCTTTGGAGACCAGCAGTGGAAGGTTACTAAAGGTAGTTTGGTGGTAGCTCGTGGGAACAAACGTGGAAGCCTATATATGATTGAGGTACACCCCGAGGGGATTAGCGCAATTATTGATGGAAGTGGCAGTGCAGCTCTGTAGCACCAAAGACTTGACAGGTAGTGAGAAGGTATGAAGATTTCTAGCTTTGAAGGGTAGGATTCCATATTGTACAAAGGTTGTCTGTAGGATTTTGGGCCATTGTGTATTGGAGAAACAATAAAAGGTAAGCTTGTAAAAGTCTGGGAAAAATTACAAGAAAACTACATGGCTCGAGACTTGTTATACAGATGGTCTTATGGCCGTAATTTTTGCATCAATAGGCGGATCCCGCTACTATGTTACCTTTATCGATGACTGCAGCAGGAAGGTATGGGCTTATTTTCTTAAAAATAAATATGAGGTATTCAACACTTTTAAAAAGTGAAAGGCTGCAGTCAGGGTTCTAAAAAGCGCACTATAGCGCGAGGCGTGGCCTCCACGTTACGAAACAGGTCAAGGAGTCGTCTCTAGGCGTAGCGTGCAATAAAGATGTTCTAAATTAATCGCGGACCCTCCGTGTCTTTAGGGTTCTAAATTCCAGAAGAGGAATGGCAAGGGAAGGAAGTTAGTCTCGCACACTTGAGGTGAAAGATGTTGCAAGAGATAGGCTAGATGCAAAGTCTATGAAGTGCACATTCATAGGCTATGGCTCAGATGAGATGGGATATCTCTTTTGGGATTCAAAGAGTCATAAGGTCGTCCGAAGCAGAGATGTCACATTTAACAAGGACTCTCTATATGGAGCCAAGGCTGCAACAGATTCTTGTAACTTAACGAAGCCAAATCAAAAGGATCAAGTGGTGTTGGAAGACTCGCTAGATAACCTTGCAAATAAAATCATAGTTACAGAGCATGGGTTGAGTTTAGAAATCACTCAGAACCCAGGTGGGAGCTCAGATGCGAGTGAGGGGTCCAAAAATAGTAGGAGCTTTAAAGATAGTGGAAGATCAGATGAAGAAGACTCTAAAGACATAGCATCCTCTAAGGAGGGTGGCTTTGAGACTCCACAGTTACGAAGATCCACCAAAGAGTCTAGGGCTCCGGTAAGGTACTCTCCATCAGCAAACTATTTGCTACTGACAGAGAATGGTGAACTAGATTCTTATTCAGAAGCCTTAAGTAGCAAATAATTCGTACAGTGGAAGAAAGCTATTAATGAAGAGATTGTTTCACTTGAAAAGAACCAGACTTGGTCCATAGTCAGATTACCAGCGGGAAAGAAGGCATTACAGAGCAAGTGGGTGTTCAGGGTTAAAGAATAGCAGGATGGCAAGAAAAGGTACAAGGCTAGATTGGTAGTTAAGGGTTTCCAACAGAAATAGGGGGTAGACTACTATGAGATCTTCTCTCCTGTTATGAAGATGACTACAATCAGGTTAGTCTTTAGTATTGTAGCCGCAGAGAACTTGCATCTAGAGCAATTAGATGTCAAGACAACCTTCTTACATGGTGACCACAAAAAGTACTGGTGTAATTATTGATGTTCTAAGACGAAAGGTAGACCACAAGGATGATTTATGTAATTAACTCAAAAATTATGTAAAAAAACTCTACTGATTACTTACTCTATTTAGAAGAGCAGTCAGCTTAAAAGCCTGCTGAAACCAGGATCAAAATCTCAACTTCAAACTTGGAACTTGCTTAACATATTTAGTACTAAAGTCATGCCAATGATGTATGTTGTATTTGTTCTTATTGTTTTGTTGGAGGTTATCGAATCAGGGTCCCTCATTAAGACACTGCCAGGCTTTGATGGTGATCTTCCTTTTACACTTGAAACTGGGTAACCTACTAAACTTGTGCTCATTTTAGTAAAACTCGGTTGATATAATTTTCCTTTTATCTGTTTATGGAGGAAATTTTTAGTTTAACAAATTTACTAACTCGTGAGAAAACAATGCGGTTCAAGTTACGTTAGGGTAGGAGAGTTAGATGATGTGCAGTTATTTTACTACTTCTTTGAGTCTGAAGGGAACCCGGAAGAAGATCCTCTCATGCTTTGGCTTACTGGAGGCTCGGGCTGTTCTGGTAGTTTTTTATATGAGATAGGTAATGGTTACGTAATTATTATTTCATATGTTAAGTTCTATAGAAATGATAGAAAAACTTCATGTATATATCTAACTTTGGCCATGTAAACTAACTGTTTGAATTCGGTTATGGTTTGGAATTGTAGAAGTTTATAAATTACATTTCATAACATTTTCATTACTAGTCACAATTTACTCAAAAGGATACATCACTGCACTAATTTTTTTAAAATAGTAGAACTTTATGCAATGATTTATCTGTTATTACTGGTCACATCAGCAACGTATGTTTTACAAGGTAATTTGCATTTAGCAGTTACTTTACTTGTTCTGTACAGGTCCATTTACCATTAACTATGATAATTCCAAGTCGGTGAAGGCAATACTTGAGATGAACCCTCACAGATGGACAAAGGTATCTAACTTTTACCCTGTTTTTGCTTGGCATTTATACAATATACAATCATTAATATAAACTACACTATCACTTGACTGCAAAATTGCGTTCACTTTCCTAAAAATATTGTTAGGGTATATGACACCTGCACACACCTTTGTACAGACCTTTGTACGGTATATAGCTCTTGCACACACCGCTCGAACAAACAAAGAATACAAACAAGGCTTAGGAAAGTAAATGCGGAATATAATCGACACAAGATATAACGTGGTATCCACGACTAAGATAGTCGTGGCAGTCCACAGGATCAAACCAGAGAGATATTATAAAGCTCCGAGCTAAGCTGCTCAGGCTCGTGCCATACTGCACGATCGTACCAAATCGCACGACACGTGCTAAACTGCACGCCCCGTGCTAAACTGCACGGGGTACAAACACACACACACCCAGATCCTAGTTTACAATTACAATGAGAGGGGTATTTATAAGTGTGAAACCCATTTTCAGTTTACTTATTCTACCAATGTGAGATTGGGTTTGCACACAACAAATAATGTTTAAACTTTACATTAACTGCGAATTAGGTTCTTTAGCGTTTTAGTAACCGCGTGTGCTTTGATTTGAAGTTTCCTAGAAAAGACACTCTTTTGGACGATTTCAAGGTTTTCTCCCACCAATGAATCGTTAATACACTCCAAGAAAAAAGTCTTTTAGTGACACACAAAAAGTGTCACAAAATGTTAAAAAAAAGTGTCACTAAATGTCCTTTTTTTCACCTTCACTTATAAAAAGTGTCATTAAAAGTCCAGGCGGTAAAAGTATATAGTGACACCTTTTTCTGACACTTAATAGTGTCAGGATAGGTTGAAACTATTTCTGACACATACATGTGTCACTATAAGCTAGTAGTAAAGCAAATGTTCATATGTATAATCCCCCAGCCCAGCCTTCTTTATACATGTAATGTACCACAGTTCAGTAAAGCAACAAAAAACTGGCTATTTAATAACAAACAGTATAATCCTCCAACCTTCTTTATACATGTATTGTACTTCAATTCAGTAAAGCAACAAAAGGCAATATAGACCAAGTATTTGCCTCACCACAAACTAGAAACGAACATCTTTCTCAAGTATGAAATGCAAGTAGAATGATTATCGTAATTCAACTAAATATAACTGAGATAAAAAATTGAATAAAAGCTTGGTCTTCGCAGTCCTCTTGTGGCTTCATTCCTCATGTCGCTTATTTGTTTCTGTAAATATTGCACATACAAAAACTGCTAAAAGGCTTGCTAGTATAAAAACTACATTTCTATGTCTAAAGTAAATATAGCAAACCTCGTTTGGTAAGATTTTCATCATGGGTTGAACCATGTAAGATAAAAAAAACATTAACATGTCATTTACGTCAAAAAAAAATAGAGGTCAGTGGGTCAAATGGGTCATGAAAAGGGTTAGAATGGGTCAAATGGGTCGAAGACTCCCATCACAAAACTTACCAGAAACTCGATTAAACAAAATAATAACTTGTATTCACTTTAACTTATTTATAGTTTTTGGTACTGAGATCAATTCGTTTCGACCATAGTCACGGGGATCGCCAAACACTTGGCGATTTTCGATCTGGTACGCGCGTTCCCAATCGCGGTACGGTAGCGATCTGGATCGCCGTGGATCGCGAACCGAATCGTTCCCATCGTCGTTCCCATCATCGTTCCCAATCACACCGAATCGACGATCCAATAATTAGCAAATCGGCGATTTATAGGCCTTGAAAACGCGTTTGATTACTATGTAATACGATTGTGTGTAAATGGGAAGTTTGAAGGTTCAATGGTAAGTGAGAAGTGTGAAGGTCGAACTTTGCAAAATGTTTTTTCCTTAAATTATGTGTTTCTAGGCCTTTTCAAAACGTAGATATGGTTTTACTTGTTGAGATGAGGAAAAACCATTAAAGAACAGTATAAAGGAGATGAAAAAGAATAGTATACAAAAGTGATGCAGTTGTTTTTTTTGTATTGCAAACCCATGTCCGTAGCAAGTACAAAATGCTTTAAAAATATTTCTTTTGTACTTTTATACTTTATTTTTTTTAGCAAGTACCGAAGCCCATGTGCTTGTTAAAACTACAATAAACCACTTGTGAATTTGTGATGAATAATAATAATGATAAACAATATTACCAAAATATTTGGTACACCGAACCGAAATATACGGTACACCGAACCGAAGTGAACCGGAATGAGCCTACCCCCCTTCGTACCGGATTTTGAGAAATAGCGAACCGCGATCCCGTACCGGAGCGATCCCCGTTCCATGTGACTATGGTTTCGACCCTTAAAATATTTAACATTCAAAAAGTGATAAATTTTGAAATTCATTTTAGAAGAATGCAGAAAATAATGGGTTTACCCGAACCAACCCGTTTGCCCCACGACCATTTTAACCCATTTCTAAAGGATGACTTGTTTGTCCCATGACCCAAAACGACCCAACCCGCTAGTGGTAGTTTAAAGTCTACTGAAGCACATATAAGTGTGTTGAAATAAACAACTATCTGATGTATTAAGACGACTTGCATCCAATTTGTTGACGGTATTAGTTAAAGGGCTTCCAAGCATTTTAGGACAACTTTTTTTTCCAATAGAAACTATACATACAAAAACAGTTAAAAGGGCATAGAATATTATTTAAGGTTTGTAAAAGAAATTCTACGTATAACTTGTGCCTGATTTGTTAAGAGTGTCACGGACGGCTGATTTGTTTCCTGTAAAAGTTGTACACACAAAAAGGTTAAAACGGCTGCAAGCTTTATCTAACGCTTGTTAAACCGTAAGA
>BQNB010197395.1:0-11215 GCA_026074375.1 Tanacetum coccineum | reverse complement strand
CTCTCTTAGCAACAAAGTTTTTAACAACATGAAGAGGCCTACAAAGGGATATTGAAGTTGCTCTTTTACCTACTATGTTAGATGTTACTGAACCTTCCACCTCACCTTCAAGAATCACATCTTCACCTTCACCCTCACCTAAATCTTCACCTTCACCTACACCTTCACCTACACCTGAACATATCACTGCTGCACCAACACAACCATCACCAACACAACCATTACCAACACAACCATCACCAACACAACCATCACCTGGAGCAGAACACCATCTTCCTACACCCAATGAATCACCTATCCATGCTATTCACTCACATGGAAGTGGTAAGGGTAGATTGAAACTCAATGAATTGACAGATTTGGTTGCCAAACTATTTAACAGGATTGGAGTTTTGGAGGAGGACTTGAAGACAACAAAGCAAACCTACAGTTCTGCATTTACTAAGCTCATACTCAGGGTTAAGAAGCTAGAGGCTCAAATCAAGATTGGGAAAGCAAGGAGGAGAGATAAAATTGTTCATTCAGATGATGAAGATATTGCAGATGATTCTTCCAAACAGGGGAGGATATTATCTGATGCAGAAGTTCAAGAGAAAGCAAGTAATAAAATTGAACCTGTGATTTAAGATGTGACTCCTACAAAAGTAATTCAAGATCAAGAAAGCAGTGAGAAAGGAAGTGCTGAAGTTAGTACTGCTAGTGCAAAGAAAGGTACTGCTAGTGAAGAAGTTCCAATAGTTAGTACTGCTGAGGTAAATCTTAGTACTGCTGGAGGAACTGTTACTTATACAAGAAGGAGTGCAGAGAAAAGGTCAAGACAAGACAAGGGAAAAGCTATAATGATAGAGTCTGAGCCCAAGAAGAAGTCTAAGAAAGAGCTTGAACAAGAAAGATTAAGTTTAGCTGAAGCCATCAGACTTGAAGAGCAAATGAATGAGGAACAAAGGGCACAGATTGCTAGAGATGAAGAAATAGCCAGACAGTGGGATGAAGAGGAAAGACAAAGAGCTATGGCTGAAGCTAAGACATCTAAGAAGATAGATTGGAATGATCCTTCAGTCATAAGGTATCATACTCAAAAGATGAAACCAAAGACAGTTGCCCAAGCAAGGAAAAACATGATCAAATACTTGAAGAATCAGGGGAACTACAAGATTAGTGACTTCAAGGGAATGTCTTATGATGAGATTAGGCCAATATTTGAAAAGGTTTGGGATTTTAATCAACACATTGAGCCTATGGAGCATGAAACTGAAAAGATGAAGTCTCCTGAAAAGATGAAGTCTCCTGAAAAGTCTCCTAAAAAGATTGAAGAAGAAGATGCTGATGCACAAGAAGAAGTGAAAGAAGTTTCTAAAGAATCTGGAGCAAAGAGAAAGAAATCTATTCCTAGAAAAAGCACAAGGAAGAGACAAAAGTTAGAAGAAGATGCTGAGAAGGAAGAACTCAAAGGATTTTTGGATATAATACCAAGAGAAGAAGTTCCTATGGAGGTTGAATCTCTATCTACAAAGTTTCCGATTGTGGACTGGAAGACTTGTGTTTTGACAGAGAATTTTATGTATTATCAAGTTTTCAGAGGAGATGGCAGTTCCAAGAACTACAAAGTATTGAGTGAGATGCTTGAAGACTTTGATAGACAGGATGTAGAATAATTATACAGACTAGTCAAGGAAAGGTATAGTACTTCAAGACCAGAAGGGTATGATCTAATGCTTTGGGGAGATCTGCACACTTTGTTTGAGCCTGATGAAGATGATGAGATATGGAAGAATCAGCATGAATACAATGTGATAAGCTAGAGTTTATATGATTTCTGTGGTATTTACATTTTATTGATGCAGAATGGTATAGCCATACATATGCTGACAGAGAAGAAATACCCTCTAAGTCAAGAGATGGTTTCCAAGATGTTGAAGAAGAAATTAGAGGTTGATCATGAGAGTTCACAAGCGTTTGAACTTCTAAGGTTCATAAGATCTCAAGTACAGAAGTAGAAGAAAGGTTTGAAAGAATCATCAGCAAAGGAAGAAGACTAGAAGATTTAATTCAGAAGAAACTTGATGATTTGAAGGACAATCACAAGTTTAGGGGAGGATTGTTAGGAATAAATCTTCACAAGACTTAATACTGCCAAGGTATAACTAACAGTACTAATGGAGTTAGTACTGCCAATACATAATTAGTATTGCCAGTGTTAGTTAATACTGCTAGGAGAAAGAGTTAATACTGCTGATGGTCAAAGCTGCTGACTTGGAGATAAGTATGCATGGAGATTATTATGGGATGCTGGTAACTGATCCTAAAAGATAGGTAGTTATCTTTGTAAAGGACTCCTTGTGTTCTATAAAAGGAGATCCTAGGTTTAGGATATAGATATACTTAGACGAATACTTTTAGAAATAGATTGTGATAGCTTCAAGGTTGTAACCCCAGTACTACAAGAGTACTCGTATTATTATTCTAATAATATTGAAGCAGTTTGTTATTACTTCATTGTTCATTGGTTGTTTGTCTATTACTGTTCTATTGATAAACATCTCTAGAGTATCAAAGTGTAGATTCCGCATACACTTTGGTATACATACAAAGTCTCAATCTTTGTTATTTTGGATTCTTCCAAGGTAACAAACACTTTACTACGTAAAGAATCGATCAAGGCGTAGGATCAACACAGGGAAAGTTCAAGACTTTAGATTCCCTTCTAAGCCTATTGAACAAGGTTACTAATACCTTGAACAGGTTTGCCACTGTGGTGGAAACTACATAAGGAGCTGCAAGCATGAATGTTCCTTCAGCATGCTAAGCAACTGCTTTACCTATTGAAGGGGAGAAGAACACCAATCCAGCTACAAGGGATGCGGAACTAACAAACCTGCACAATTAACTAGTTGATCTCTTGGGCATAGACATTGTAACATAGGACTACAATAAGAAGTTACTTTATAATAAATACTATGACAAGATGCTAAAAAGAAGAAAAAGATCCAAGATCACCAACTGTAATGTTCTCACACAAAAGGGCCTTATCACACTGTAAGTATATAAAGAAGATAGGACAGTTGAAGTCATTCCAAATATCAAAGTCAGTGACTTACATCTGGCTGAATGGAAAGAGGTAGTACAAGCTTATCTTGATAGAAAAGAAAAAGGATGGAATACCATCTATAGATTGATAAAGACAAGAATGGAATACCTTAATCAAATTGAAAAAGAATTAAAGATTGACTTCAACAAACCCCTCAAAGAACAAGATCTTCTAAATGAGCCTAAATGATTTAGCTAACAAGAAAAGGAAAATAATTGGTGACTCAAATGACCATTCCAGGTCATCAAAGAAACACAAGTCATCAGTTTAGCATGAAGAAGAGGTTCATTGAGTAACAAGAACATCAAATTTTATAATCTTTTGTATTGACTTTATCTTTTGTAATGGTAATATAATGAGAGTTAATATAAGTGATTATCAGTTATGTTGTTTAATTTGTATCAGTTTTATAAGAAGACATTGTTGTGCTCACTTACTACTCATTTTAACTTAGGTTATTTGTATATTCAAATAGGGGAGATTGTTGGGTTCAGTTCTTAAGCCTTTTAGTTTCTCAGTAGATTTAAACATAAAATCCCCTAAGTGTTACTCAAGCTGAAGTCTTTCAGTTTGAGTCGCTGAAGTTTCTTCAGCTTCAGCTTTTCAGGTCCTTAGAAGATTGGGAAGTATCTTCACTTCAGTTTATGCAGTAGATTAGAAACTGAAGAAGGCCTATGCAAAGAGCTTCAGTTTAGCTTGGTTGACAATTCCAAGCAAAATATTGTCTATTTCCTTAACAAAAGATTGAAACGTTTGTTTTACTTTTTAAAGGTTTACAAGGTAGGAAAAAGATTGATTTATGTCAAAAGGAATAAAACAATCTCCTTAAGAAGAGGTGCTTCTAAAGTTGGTATTGAAGTACAACAACTTTCCTTAAAGGATTATACCTGGTACTTTAGAGCACGTTTGCATTAAATGGTATCTCAACCACCCATTAGATGCATGAAACACGTACTAGGTTAACCTGTAAACCCTAATTCCTTTGCCTATAAAAGGAAAGGGATTCCAAGAGTAAATGCTATCTCTTCTAATTAATGTGATACACATCAAAGAGTTCATTTATCTCTCAAACAAATTGAATCGTACTACTAAAAGCTAAAGCTTCAATTTAGTCATAAGTAGTTTGTTTTCAAACTCTCTTAACTTTGGTTAGAGTTTAAGTTCGAAGGAGATAACACACCAATTTTCATTCAACCACCTTGCTATTCTGCAAGCAAGGTGTATCATAGATTCTTTATTTGATTCTAATAAGAACATATACGTTGAAAAGTACTTTTGTGTGTTTTAAACTTATTCTTTATATTCTTCATATATATTTGTTTAAAACTCAATTTGTTTCCATGGAATATGATTAGTTTAACTTGATAAACCTTATATCAGATTCTAAGGGACCAACAAGTGGTGCTGAGGATGGTTCATTTATTTTGACACCTTTTAAAGTTTTAGCTTTGAATGTGGATTTTGACCTCAAAATTAATTTGATAGTCTTTGGTCTAAAAACATGTTCAGCACCATCCAACCTATGTAGTGGAGGAAGAGGGGTGCTACAGACTAAAGATTCATCTGTTGTATCATAATCAGTCGCTAAAGAGTCAGTGATAGCAACTGGAGGATTAGTTGTGTTTCTTTGTGACTCGAATGGGAGTATCCTACTAGTATTATGATTTGGCAGAATAAAACCTTCATCTTCAGACAATTAGGGTCTTTCAACACCAGGTATGGACACTTTTATGTCATCAGCTAAAGATTTTACAAAGACTAGGTCTTTTTGCCCAGAACTAGAAGGATCTTCAATGAGTTGATCAACTCCTAGAATTCTCTTCTTTTGAGAGGAGATTTGTTCACTGATATACTGATTTACTTTGTTAGAATTGTTATTGTTGTTAGCTCTTTTAGTTTTGTTCTTAAGTTTCTATTCTTTTTAAGAATCTCAGTAATTCTTAAATCTCACAAATCTACTCTCATATTCTTTAATCAATCTTCCGCCTCGAAATTCTTTATAAACCCAATCATCGTTGATTTCTTTAATTTTGTAATCAACCAATAGCTGCTCATGCCTCATTTCCTCGATACTCCTATCCTCTATTTTCTTTCTTCGAATTTGTTTTATTTCTTCAAGTTCTTCTTTCATTTTATCGAGGGCTTGTGAGTCCTGCGGGGGTTGTGGTTGGCCAAAACCAGAAGAATCATAATTCGGATTAGGTTCATAGTAAGTTTCATTAATCAGTTGACATTGATAATCATAGTGAGGACCCCCGCAATAAGTCAACAAAGATATGGTTTGAGAAACAACTCGGGAATCTTGTGGATATTAATTATCACTAGAGTGTTGATTGTAGCACGGTCTGGCTCATAGACAAGCGGGGACTCGTGCATGGACAATCTTAACGTAGTGAGAATCGTTCCCACCATAACTCGCAGAATAGTCTCGAAACTGGTAAGAAAAATTTGGTGAATTATCGAAAGTATTCGGGTTTGGATCCATAAAGAGAATGGAATTTTCCAGCTTTTAGAGCACAATACGAACAAAATCCATCATAAGTTTATTTCCCACACCAACAAGCAACGAGCATCGTCGACAAAATTATACCATATAAAGGAATCACGCATAAATAGCAACTAAGTCCGTTATATGATGACATTTAGAATTAAACAATTAAGAGGATGAGAGAAAGAATTAAACGGATAAGAAGATAAAGAAGAATATTTTTAGATTGTGAAAATAATACATAAGAAATAAAAATAAGAAAATATTTTTGTTTCACCAAATAATCAACAAACTTAGGGTAACTCCCTTAAGTGTAATTTACAAAAGAGGTGCGCATTTTTCGTAAGTGACACAAGACGGTTACTTTTTTTTGATTTTTTTTTAATTTTTGATTATTTAATATTTATACAAAAATTGAGAAAATAAAATATATTTTTTTAATATTTATAAAAGAAAAGGAAAAATAAAGATAAGAAGAAAAATATTTTTGGATTTATATAAATGAAAATAGAAATAAAAATATTTTTGGATTTTAATTTTTTTTTTTTAATAAGAGCGAAAATAAACTTTCCGAAGAAGGTTCATTCCACGGCTCGAGCGATCGAACAATCCGTTAAAAATCGCTTCACCTTCACCCGGCTAAGCGGCGCCAAAAAATAATCGTCCTAAATTATATTTCATAATATAAATATATATTAATTAAATATATAAGTTTATTAGGATTAGCGCCAATAATAGTATATGTATAGTTTTTCCGTCGTGGGTTTAAGAAATTAACTTTTATCCAAAGCGATATCTCAAAAACCTTCCAGGTCGTTTCCTCGACGAGAGGTTAATGGAAATCTACGTTCGAGTTGTAATTCGAGCTTGAATAGCATAAAAGTTTTTGGTTTGGTTTTCTAAATCTACTAAAAAGGAAAGCATAAAAAAGGAAAGCTAAACTTTAAGTTTTAAAACTATTTTTAAACTAAAAATTAAACTAATATTAATTCTAAGATTTAAAAACTACAAGATTAATGTTCATCAAGTGTGAAATTAGGTTTATTAACGAATTAATGTCTTTAGAAAAGATAATTTTCTCACAACGTTAGTTTATTTTGAAAACAATCTAAAGAAAATAATTACATTAGATGTGGTTATATTTGATTATTCTCCGGGATTTGCACTTTCAAAACCATCACACTTACAAATCTCATATTCGGAAAAATTATTAATTTCTAAACCTTTATAAGTCCACACTTAATTCCCAATTCACTTTTCACTTAACAAGCACAAATTAACTACTCACTACTCATAACTAAATTCAATTTAACAAACATAGCATTTAATGACAAAAATAAAGCTACACTAAGCATGGCAAATTTTAAAACAATATTATAAAATGATAAAATAAAAACTACACTAATTAATTAAAAAAGGGTAGAAAATGGAACCGAATTGGAGACCCGCAATTAAACGAATACCATCCGATTTATTTAGCTAAAACAACTAATCAAAGTCGGTCTAGCTAAATAAACCCTTAAGCTCCACGCCTCATGAGTTGACCGGTACCAAATCAAAATAAAATAAAACAAACATTGTTAATGTAAAAATAAGTAAATCAAATTGAAATCTTCAAACTCATCATTTTTTAATTCTTGTTTTCTGTTATTTTCTTCATTCGAAACCAATGAGGAGCCCAAACAAGAAAACAAGGCCCAATAATGATTATCTACTTAAAAAAACGCAGGCCCAATAATGAGATTTCAACAAACTAAACTCAATCTAATATCCACGAAACCCAAATGAATTTTTACATCCCAAATCGAAACTTAATGGGAGCACAGATTCAATTTTGAGTAAACCAAAACAACTATGACCCAAAAGCCCAAACGATGTCCAATAAAACAATTTGAGAAATAGATACAGTGAATAGAGTTTAAGTTTCAAACAAATAAGCTCAAGCTAACAAAACTGATAAGCCACTTAGATGAGAAAAACATTTAAAAGCTACATTTTTGTAAAACTAAAATCTTATTAAACTAACACTATTTTAAAACCATTGAAAATAATAGGAGAAAATTAATAAGCGAATCATCCTCATAAGCTCTCTAAATTAAAATTTATCTAGATTTCATTTGCGAGTAAGCTAATTTTTGAAAACAAATTTAATAAGTAACTCCTATAAGCACGAAACTTAATGAGAACTAAACGAGATCTACGTTACAACCGAAAATTATTAATCCGAAATAAGCATTCATCTAGATCTATAAGCAAACTAAATAAGCAAATAGCACTTGAACTACTTAAATCTTACACAAAATAGCAATTAAGCTTCGAAAAATTTGATTTAAAAGGTATGAGCTCAAGTTTAAATGAAAAGCTATTTAGAAGCTTTTCAAATAAGAAAAGTTAAGCTTCTAAAATCAGCAAAACAATTTAAGCTCGAAGATAAGCCAAATATAAGCTTATTTAAAAAGCCAAACGAAAAAGAAAATGGAAACGAGACATTTATTGAACAAAAAAAACAATACTAGATCATCAACAAGCTTTAAACTATTTTTATTACATCAAAGTATTAAGTTCTTGAAATAATAAAGGTACAATAAACAGAAAAAGAAAATTAAGCTATTACATTTTTTGAAAATAATCTAAAACAAGTAAAACTAAACTAAAAAAATAAAAGAAAAACCACCCCAGGTGAGGGGGTGTCATTTTGATTTATAGGGGTGAGAGGGGGAAGAAGTGTAAAATTTGATCCCATCATTGAGTACTCATTGAGCCAATCATTGGCCTTCTTTATACATCACACGGATTGAGATAAAATGAAAGAGTGATCCGGCCGTAGCTTAGCTTCCACGTGTTTCCCTTTATCTTAGCTTTCATTTGTTACGCAATACCTAATACTACTCGTTAGATCCATTGCTTCCTTTTGCTGACAATATAAACAATGAATTGAGATAGATATTTTAGTCCCATCCACGTGCCTTCTTTCCATTTGCTTTCCAATGTGATAGTGCTATGTCACGTGTTTTTTTTTGAATTAATTTCATCACCACGTGACCATGATGTCAACAAATGAAAAATTCCATTAAACATGTAAACCGTGTATGGCCATATGGGCTAGAATAATTAATAATGGACTAGTTGGTGCGGCCTATTTAAATGGGTCGGACTGGCCTAATATTATCCGAGAGCACCTTTGGAACCGTTTTCTCGCCCTCTTTTCGATCCCATGCTCGGTTTTGTTCGGTTTTGTCTTTATTTTTGTCCTTTTCTTGATATCCATACCTGCACATACACACAAACACAAAAAAACAAACATATATTTGCAATTTTAATTATGTTTTTGGTCTTTTAGGTTCGTTTTTCAAGGTAAAAAATATGTATAAAATAGCTAATACCAGTGCTTGTGCAAGATTCCAAGTCAATCCTAAAAATTCACATCTTCACGCTGTGAAAAAGATCTTTAGATACTTAAAAGGTCAACCTAAATTAGGCCTTTGGTTATCCAAGGATTTTACTGCTTTGATTTGGGTGCATTTATACTGACTCTGACTAGCAGGAGTAAGTTTAGATTGGAAGTCCAAAAGGGAGGTTTATCAATTCTAGGGTGTAGATTAATTTCATGGCAATGCAAGAAGCAAACTGTGGTTGCTAATTCTACAACTGAAGTTGAGTATATAGCTGCTTCAAATTGCTGTGGACAGGTTCTTTGGATCCAAAATCAATTTCTGGATTATGGATATAACTTTATGCAGACTAAGATTCATATTGATAATAAGAGTACTATCTGCATAGTTAAGAACCCTGTTTTTCACTCAAAGACAAAGCACATTGATATTAGGAATCAATTTATCAGTGATTCCAATGAGAAGAAAGCTTATTCAGGATGATCAAGACTTACATTTTTTATAATATTAGAATGTTGTAGATTTGCTCACAAAAGCATTTGATGTTAGCAGATTTGAATATCTGATTGCAAGTATTGGAATGCTTTACCTTTAAAGTATTGATTAAGGGGAGGTTAATTGTGTTCATATGTAGCGGATTATACACAAATGATGATTGGAAAGGTGATTTTGTAGAGTTTTGTATGAATTAATACTATTATTCATATCATAAAAAGTTTCTGCTGTTAAGTATAATTAGTACTGCTAGTTATACTTAATACTGCTAAGTTAATACTGTTAGTTATACTTAATACTGCTGGTATAATTAATGTTGTGAGAATTGAGAGAGTTGGTAAGAATAAAAACAGAAAGAGAGATGTGTGGAATAAAATCAGACAGAGTGATTTGGGGAGAAAAAGAATTGAGAGATGTGGTGAGTTGAAAAACATAAAGAGAGCTATGTAAAAACAGAAAGAGAGAAAAGTGAGCAAAAAGAATTGAGAGAAATC
This sequence comes from Tanacetum coccineum, assembly GCA_026074375.1. Taxonomy (NCBI): domain Eukaryota; kingdom Viridiplantae; phylum Streptophyta; class Magnoliopsida; order Asterales; family Asteraceae; genus Tanacetum; species Tanacetum coccineum. The sequence continues at coordinate 1,258 of BQNB010197395.1, read as the reverse complement.
AAAAACAGATAGAGAGTTTTTGTGTGCCAAAATGTTAATTTTATGATGGAAAAGTTGTTTGGTGGAAGTTAATGCTGCTAAGCATAACTTACTAGTGCTGGGTTGCAATTGTTGGTGGAAGTTAATGCTGCTAGGCAAAAACTTACAATTGCTGGTGAAAGTTAATGCTGCTAGGCAAAAAACTTACAACTGTTGGTGGAAGTTAATGCTGCTAGGCATAAACTTACAACTGCTGGTGAACGTTAAGGCTGTTTAGGGTATTTTCATAAATACTTTGATTAAGGGTTTCAATCACTTATTTAATCAATTTCATTCAATCATATACTCTCTAATCACAAGCCCTAACTTAATTTCATCATTCATCATCAAAACCCAACACAATGACGACCCTAAAGTTTGTTGATACTCATAACATGGTTGCATTCTTGTCTAAACCCGCTAAAAGTGAAGGGTTTGAGAAAATTGTTGAATTTCTGAATGCAAACCCTATCAAGTATGCTTTAACGATCAATCCTACTATCTATGCTTCGTGTATTGCACAATTCTAGGCTACTGCTAAGGCGAAAACTGTCAATGGAGAAGTACAGTTACAAGCCCTAGTGGATGGGAAGAAGATCGTCATCACTGAATCAACTGTAAGAAGATATCTTCAATTAGAAGATGCTGAAGGTATGGATTGTCTACCAAATACTACCATTTTTGAAGAACTTACAAGGATGGGATATGAGAAAATTACTCAAAGGTTAACTTTCTATAAGGCATTCTTTTCCCCACAATGGAAATTCCTTATTCATACTGTTTTGCAATGCCTATGTGCTAAGACTACTGCATGGAGTGAATTTAGTAACACTATGGCTTCTGCAATTATCTGCTTAGCCACAAACCAAAAGTTTAACTTTTCAAAGTATGTATTTGAAAGTATGGTGAAGAACTTGGATAATGTGAACAAATTTTTAATGTATCCAAGGTTTGTGCAAGTCTTTTTGGAACAACAAGTTGGAAAGATGTCAAGTCACAAGAGAATTTATGAAACCCCCTATCACACTAAGAATATATTTGGGAATATGAGAAGGGTAGGAAAAGGTTTTTCTAGAAGGGAAACACCATTATTTCCAACAATGGTGGTACAAGCTCAAGAGGAAATGGGTGAAGGTTCAGCAATACCAACTGATCCTCAACACACACCCACCATTATTCAACCATTAACATCTCAACCTCAGAAGAAACAAAAACCCAAAAAGACAAAGAGAAAGGACAC
>BQNB010197394.1:0-11215 GCA_026074375.1 Tanacetum coccineum | reverse complement strand
TCACATCTCTCCAAGCATTGGCTTTTTCAATCTCGAAGATCCTTTCGCTTAATTCTCTCATATATTGCGGCTTATATGCTTTTTCGGTGGTAGTATCCGGAACTTTTGGCAACATCATTCTCCTTGATCGTCATTTTTTGACTATCTAAAAATCCCCTCAAAACTTTCTTATCCAACAAATCTCAATCTACCGGTGTCGAACACTTCTTAATTTCATTTAGTGTACAATATCCAAGATTACAAAGCAATCCTAGAAATGTAGTGTCCACCATTAATGTCACTAGTATCTCTTAATCTCGCGGCTTTCTTCGCTAAGTATTGAGCTAAAACCCATGACACATTTATACCCGCATCTTCCCTATCTAACAAGTGCATAACCCACATGTCTCCAATAAACACTTATCTAGACTATAAGATTGGTGCACATATGAACTTATAAGTATCTTGTGGAAGAGCCTTGTAAACATTTCCTTGATATCCTTAGCTTTTGGCCTATTATCCTTTTAACTCTTTTCTTTGCCAATGAACATCCAATAGCGCATATGGTTGAAAAAATCCTCATCAATATCCAAACTCTTAAAGTATCTCTCAAACAGAGGATGTTCAAGCTCTTCCTCCGTGTATAATCCAAGAACTTTTGCGAATTTTGGTAATGTATAGTTATGTTCTCTTCCACACAAGCGAAACCAAATGCATTTCTTATCTATAAATTCCTCTTTCCTAATTTGATTAAAATGAATAGTAAAAAAGAACTCAAGACGCCATTCCTTGTAAATATCTTCCTTAATTTTAAGTGCTCTCTTGATAGCATGACACTTGAATTCTCCAATCGACGCAACCTTGTAACTAATCATTATCATCCCAACCAAATCTTGTTTGATACCATAATCTTTCAGCAACTCCCAATCAATATACTTTGGTAAACTAATATTTCTTGTTAGCAACTTAGATAACCTCTCATTATATGCTTCCTTTGCACATGAATCCAAGCCACTCCATTTCAAATGATCACTCTTAACGGTCAACAACGAATGTCCCTTTTATCTTTTGTCCATCCTTTCTAACATACATGTTACAATTAGATTTTGTTCCATTAGAGTTGAGCTTGATGTACCTTTCTGTGATATATAACTTTTTTTATAAGTATATAACATATCAAATATGACAAACAAATAACCCCTAATCTTGACTTAACAAGCAACATGAAAAACGAACTCGACCACACCCAGGGCCCGTCGGTCGTGGTGGTCCTGTAGTCAGGCGATGCCATAGCCGGTGGCCAACAGCAGTGCCGGGTGCACCTGTTGGTTGCCTAAAAATTTGTCCCATTTTTTTTCTTTTTTATCCGCAACTCTCCTAGGCCAATCCTACAGCTCTTAGGCTTCTCTGAATGCATCACACTTAGCGCAACTAGTTCAAAATTCGCCAAAAGGATCTATACATTTTTCGCCAAAATGCCTAGTTTTCTAAAAAGTCAAGATCAAACCATGAGTGATCTAAACAAGCAAAAAGAAATGGTACCACTATGCTAGATATCATCCAAACATCACTAGAAAAAAACAAAACATGATCAAATCATCTCTATTTTCACTTGGCTTATTTTTCTAAACTTCACAAATTCATAATTCACTCAAAACATAATGAAATTACGTTTTGTTTCTTGCAACATACTCTCCTAAGTAAATCCCAACATCCTTTAAAAGATTACAACCCAATTCGTACTATTCTAAAAATTCCCAAATTTTGACCTAGATATGCAAATACGAATTAAGAATAAATTGTGAGGATCAAAGGTTGTTACTTACTTGTTTTTGAGGCATATGTGATCCCTAATGATGATGAGAATGAGTGGTAAGTCCTTCTTAATCCAGTTGCAATAGATTGAGATAGTGTATGTTGTTAGTGTGTGTTTTGATAGTTTTTGATTTTTGGGTTTTTTGTGAAGAACACCCCCTTGGCTGCAGGTTAAGTGGTGTGGCCCGGTGCCCCATCATTATTTATTCACCAAACTTCTTCAAAGCTTACCCGACTTAACCATGAACTCATAAGTCGGTTTTTAAATGTTGGTAACAAAAAAACGTTTAATAATTTTCCTGAAATTCACTAACATCACAATCAATCTCAACTCAACTTGACTATTATTATGGTCAAGCAAAGAAATTAACTTTAAAAACCAAATTATTCCAAATTAAAATAAGTAAACAGCCAAATTAGTTTAACTCGGCATAAGCCGAAAATAAGACATGAAAAGTAAATCTTAAGTGCAAAAATAGAAATCATGCATAAGCAAAAATGAGCAAGAGCTTTCATATGAGCTCTTTTATTCCCTTCAAGCTTTTTTCCTTAGTCAAAGAAGTGGTCAAACCTAAGGATGTCAAACTTTCTTGTTAACTTTCTCTTATTCTCCTTAGTTTTGAACCATCTAGTAAATTTACGTCCACTCGGGCTCGTTATCTCAAACTTGGTGCCCCAATCCTCATTGCCATCTATCTTAAGATACTTGTTATAATCCTTTGAGATCCATTCAATGTTTTGAGTTGTATGGGCAAAGAGCCCAGAAAGTCAACCAACTTTTTATACACTATAATGCTCTTAAACGGGTTAAAGTAGACCACCATGGCCAAAGGACGTTCCATTTCATCTTCTATCTCAAAGAAAGGTGGTAGAGTTGGACCATATTTAGGGTTACCGTTCTCATGACACCCCACTTCAAATGCATCCAACCAATCTTCTTCATCGGAATCCTCATCCGCTACAATCCTGTTTCTTTTCCTGGCATGGTACACATGATTGACGACACCATCGTCAATCGTCATGATACCCTTTCCATTGTAATATATCACCCTATATGTATAAAAGAACGGGCGTCCCACTATCAAAGGAATTTCACGGTCTATCAGAATGTGTAGAATGAGGAAATCAAAATAGGCTTGGAAACCGATTTGAAGTCTTACATTCCTAACCTTCCCATAATATTTAGCTATTGTGATGTCCGCCATCAACAACTTATCAATCGATAGGCAAGCTATTTCGAATCCCAATGCCTTATAGAGTTTGTAAGGCATAACACTAACACTAGCCCCGGTATCCGCCAAGGCCTTAATTGTTGTGGTATCATTTACCTTTAATGACACAATGTAGTTTTCGGATCATCCATTTTCTTAGGCGAGCCCCTTTCAGTATTCTTGGCTATCTCTTCTTCTTAAATCTCCTCTTTCATTTCTACATCTTCTTATCCATGGAAATTTCATCAACTATTTTCCTATAGTAGGTGTAGTTTTCCAATATGTGGAAAATAGGGTTTTCCTCAAGTAACTCTTTGAACTTAGTGACCATACTTTCAATTTTTTTTCTTCTTTAACCGGTGAGAGTGGTAGTGATGTTTCTTTTAGTGATGGTGGCGGTGAGTTGGAAGAAATTGGTTCTTCTTTAGTGGATGAAGTAGGTGGTGTCGGCTAACATAACAAGCCCAAACAATATACATTTTTTTTAAATCCAAGCCCACATAACCATACCATATACTTTTTTTTTTACAAACCCACTTTCCTTTTTATAAACTTTCATTTTCCTTTTCTTTATAAGCCCAACCTAATCCTTCTTTTTTGACTTATAACCGAACAAAACAAACACGCCTTTTTTTATAAGCACCGAATAAACACACACTCACACATATTACAACAGCGCAATTTTTTATCCAATCTCTCTTTTCTTCCCCCTCTATCTCTGTCGAACAACAACTCTACAAAAACCCCCAAAATTTAAGCATCAATTCTCAATCAAAATCCTTCCATTATATACCAAATTACTCCAATAATTAACCTCAATCATCCTCTACAACAAAATCACACATGCAAGTAAATTTTGAAAATCACTAATTATCTACTTCAAATTTTGTTTTATTTTAGGGATTTACATATAAATTAAGGTGTTAAATAGTAGCAAGTTTTAAATCAAGAAGTTATTATACAAGATTGGTTGGAACACAGGTTAATTTTTTTTGGGTTTACTTTGCTTCTTTATGGTCGGTGCACCAAGTTCATAAACCCCCAAGGGTTTATTTTTTTTGATCCTCCTTCTATTGTGATTACATTATAAGCCATTTTCTTCCTTTTTATTTAATTTTCTTATATAGTATAAATAAAATTATAACAAGCATGTCGATTTTGTGAATTGGGAATCCATAGAATATAATGCATGTGATGTTTAGGTTGTTGAGATTGAGGATGGTGTAAATAGGTAGTAATTGAAGTGTTGGATGTGAAATTTGTGCAAAACATTGAGAGTTTGAATGGGTTTTATAACCCTTAATTTGGGCAGAAAGTTAGGACTAAAAATCAGCCATTGTGAACTAAAATTTAAGTGTTTAGAATGGTAGAGGTTGTCCCAATGATCGTTTTGGTATAAATTAGAGCTTTTAACTCTTAAAAACGAAAAAGTTATGGCCGATTTTAATTAGATAATAGATTCGGCAAATTTTAGAAAATGGCAGTTTTCATATCCGAATTTGGGTCAACTTTGTGATGTAATAATATTGGTCATGTCAAAAGATTTTCTAGGTTTTCAGGACCCTAAAGTTATCTACTTCGAGTCTACTTTCAAACGAACTAGGCCTCGTTGATTTTTAAGATGTAAAAGTTAGTCAAAACCTTTGTACAAGATTAAGTGTTAAAACTGTGTAAGCTGTCCAAAAATTCGATTGTAAAGATGCTGTGAGAAGGGGGGTCAAAACTTAATATTCTTGGACGAAATTTAAACTGAAGATTGTACATAATATGTGGGAGCTACAGTATATTTTTTAGATTTTATAAATTTTTTAAGGGCACCTACTGTTAGCCAAAAAACTTTTGATACTTTCCAACAGGCCCTGTTTCGAGCTAGTACGATAAAGCCAAGTATAAAAAACGAAAGGTAAAATTTACTTAGAACCTTTGGGGAAAGTGTGGTAGTAAGTTAAGATGTATATGAACCTGGAGAATGAGTATAAGCAAGTTTTTGATGTCATATGGTAAAGTCGTTAAGGGCGTAACTATTGCTAGTGAAAGTCGACGAAAATTAGTCAGATATATAAGTAACGCAATGGAAATAATAAGTGATAGTAAGGAATACATGGATTTCCTAAAGAACAAACAATCATCAATAAAAATATAAAAGTTGCATAATTTATGTAATTTCGAATATTAATAACATATTATTAAATATTAATAGTCGTGGTTAGATTTCCGACGTGTTTACCTTTTTGTGAATCCCTGATTGGCGTTGCATCTATCAATGGGAGTTACAAGCTCGCCTTTACAAATTTAAATATTTTGTTAAACCCCGCGAGTGAGAAACTGCAAGTGTTAATAAAACAAACACACGAGTAGTTTTTTTCGTATGCTGGACCCCGATAAAATTGATTAAATGCATGAGTACCTATTGCCAAAAGACCCCAATTTCGTGAACCGTTAATTGCTTATGATGGGCAGACGCTAATACAATTAATAGATCTATGGGCTTGACAACCCGGTTTGTTGTTTGGGGATGCATCCATTGTGGAACTCCCAATGTACGGACATATTTGTATTGAGATTTGAGTAAGTACATAGCAATGTACCGAACTAACGAGGCCAAATGTTGATTATTATTATTATTCTTATCCATTATGTGGTCTAAAGTGTCGGTGTCACGAGCTCAATTGCATTAGTAAGCAATAACTTGGTGTAACAACAAGTTTACTTCGATGATTATAAGACTTGTGTTCAAATCTTTTATATTCATATAAACTCTATGGATTCACTTAACGTTTCGTTGACTTTTTAGCATGTTTTATCTCAGGTAATCAAGGTTAAAGACTTGGAGCACATGATGAGAGGCTTGCCTATTTTCAATTTTGTTAATTGTTTTTAAAGTTCCATTCCTCCCTAATTTCAATAAAAATATGGTTATGGCTATTAAAAAACATGTATGTTGATTTTGGTAATGAATCCTTTGGAGCAACTTTGCACTCTGAAATTTCTATAAATGGAACTAAGTTTTTAATAACGTCTCCTTTTGAACCGTTCTTGGTAAATATTTGTGTAAGTAGAGTTATGATTTACATACCCAATAGTTGGTTTTCAGCTGCGTGTAAATTTGGGGGTGTTAAAGATTGGTATCAAGAGCCATAAGTTATAGAGAACTAGGTCAAAATCATTTTTGTACCTAAACTATAACTTTATTTTTCTAAATTTTCGCGCGCAAAATACTCCTCGTGGTTCCCGCTCAAGTCATCATAAGTGATTACCATTTTAGTATTCTTTCTTTATGAATACATTATTGCTTAGTATTTATTAAATAAATACTATAATCTATATTGAGATATACTTTGATAATTAAACTTTATATCAAAGTTTTTATTGCATATTTAGATAAATCATTATTAGATTATTTATATGTTTAAATAAATCAATATTAATTTATCATATTCATTGCAATGCATTGCATTCACTTATTCGTATATTGCATTCACTTATTCGTATATTGCATTCATTCATTCGTATGTTGCATAAATTTTATATATGTAGTGACCTTACATATTTTTATCCATGCACGTATTGTGTCCGATTTCTCATGCTCACTTTTCTGAGCGTTATTGCTATTTTGTTCCTGTGTGTAATGACCAATTACACATGCTCGTTCGATTCAAACCGAATATTTTACCCGACTTACTTTTATCGGTTGTGCGTACCTTCGTTGTACGATTGTTTGGGATTACGTAAGTGTTTTATCCGATTAGATTTTTACAATTGTCATTTTACTACTCGTGTGCGTTACTTCCCTTATTTAATTCCTTTTGAGCTATCCATATAGATATCCAAATTGCTTTTCGACCGGGTGTGCTTATTCACGAGAAACATCTAGGATAAATTCTTGAAATCATATTGAATAATATTGTTGATTTTCATAATCTTTTCATTGGCTTTTCATGTTACCGTTTTACTTTCTATTCATGTTGTTGGTATTCTTGAAGCATTTTTCAATGTTATTTTTATATGCCCATTAGTATAATTATTTGTTCGTTTTTCCTTTTAGAAGCCATAAAGACCATGTGTGTATATATAATTTGTGATCATTGAAAAGTGTTGAAAATAAACTGAGATGATGGAGAGTAGGATTGGCGTAGTATTTGATAATTTTGAGAAATTTGGTTGAAATTTTGTGGAATGTGCGAAAAATATAATTATGAAGAAAAATAGAATGTTGTTTAAAGGATGTTGGTAAAAATATTTTATATCAAATAATGGATTAAAAATAATGAAAGTAATCGTTGAGACGGTCGTTTTGTATATAAAAATATTCGTCCCCTACCTCTCAAAACGAAGTTTTAATGGCATCATCGGAAGTTTAAAATCATTTAAAAAAAAATTCTGCACTATTTTTAATAATTCGTCTGTTGATAAGGCAGTTTTCGAGTGACTTTGGGGGGGTGGGGGGGGGGGGGGGGGGGGGGGTGGGGCCCTTTCTTTGTTCGAACCGGACTTCTGTTAAAAACTAGAAAGTAGTTTAAAATGTCGTTTTAAAAACCTCTCCGCGAGGGCAATCTAGATGTAAAAAAAACCATTATAAACGGTCAAAATACAACTACTAAGGCCGCGTTTTTATAATTATTTTGCTGCAAAAACTTGCAGGGGTACTTATGTTTATATTCTTCTGTCGAGTTTACAAGGTCTCCAGCTAAAACTAAAAAGTTGTCTAAAAATGTCGTGTTTCATAAACTCTCTTTTGAGTCCGAGTCGTGAAAATGTATTTTAGCGGGTCGTTTTGGACGTGTCCGAATCTAGAAAATTTATAATAAAAGTCAAACCATGGAAAAAAAAAATGATTTAGAAGGTCAAAGGTTGATAGAATTTATTAAAATAGGTACTCATTTGCGTTGAGTTCGTTTGAGCTCGTTAAAACTTCAACGAATAGAAATTTTACAACTAACAAGTGTTTGGGTGCTTTTTCTGGTAAATCTAAAAATAGTAATATATGGGTTCGTGTTGCATATATATACTTGGATAACCTTAAGAAGTTGACGTAATTTGGATAAACTATGGTGAGCTAATATTGTTGGAATAATAACATTTTAACGAGTACGTAATAAACGTCTTAATTTTCTAAAGCTTTCTAAAATTGAAACACGTTCCAAAATAAAGACTTACTAAAAAAAAACTTTCCACAAAATAATTATTTTTTTTCCGGCGATAATGGTGTTAATTCGAACACGAAAGTAAACAACGTCTTTCCTTAAAAGCATGTTTTGTCAAATAACTTAGGAGGTGCACACAAATGGATTCCGTTATTCTTTTATATATATGATTATGTGTCATTTTATTTTACTTTTCCTTTCCCTAATTGCGCATCATTGCTTTAGGTCGCATTTAAAGCCCTTGTCTTCATGCTCTTAAATCGCCATTGATACCATGTGTCTCATAACGACTCTGGCTAAACCCTTTGAAGCCCTATCAAATTTGTAAAACCAATAACTTTGTAACCACACCTTACTACCTATGCAAATCACTCATCATTTTATAAGTTAATGTAATGTCACCTTATAAAAGTTAAATTGATATCATTTTACAAATTGTTCTACATGGGTCTTATAAAATATTTTTTGTAACCTCTTAAAATTTCTTATTTATCTAGCAAATTACTTCACCTCCAAATTATATAGCGTTTCATACATTATTTCTAAATGGTATCGTTTATAAAAAAAATCCTTCATTTGACGAATCTGAGCATTACATTGCTAGTCCTTAATCATACATAGCCTGATCACCTACGTATAATTTAGGAGGAGCTATGCAAGGCTGGATAGTAGTCACCATAAGATCTTGATAAAAATAAACTTTTACCAGTATTTTTGAAAGAAAAAAAAATTGGGTGTGGTATGCAAGTAGTACAAATTAGGGACATCCACATACGTGCCCTTATCATTTCTCGAACGAATTACCCACCTACGGGTACGTTCTTACTTAACAATTGTTGTTCTACTTCCCATTTTGTTTTCTTTTCACGATAAAATATTCTTAACCCGCTTTGTCTAATTATTGACCATTGATACCGAACTTGGAAGTTCTGACGTTTCTATGCTTTCTCCTCGACCAACATTCTTTGAGTAGGGTTGGTAGATCTCCGAGATGCCTCCGAATGTGATAAAATGAAGTAAAGAATAAGGAGTTATGTATATCCGTCATGATGATCGTCTTTCTTTTGACTCGAAATTTGTTTGTGCGAACCATGCGTTGACTTCTCTCTTTTAATCGCTAACCTTGTCTCTTTTGTACAAGTGCCGATCTAAAAACTTTCTTCGATTTGAGATTTGTTGTATGGGTTTTCTTTTTCGGTTGTGTATCGACCGCCGCGAACTTAATGTGCTGACCGTGATCGTCTCATGAATTGACGACTTGATAAATTCTTCTTTTCCTATTTTCTTATCGCCGACACTTATATTCTTTTCTTTCCTTTAAGGACCCTCACGACATTCAATTCGTTCCCTCATACCATTGCCTACACATCATGTGATTGTTGTCACATGTTATATCTTCGTTGATATCTTGTTACTCTGCCAAACCTCGAGCACGTTCCATGTCTACCTTTAATTGGCTAAATACCTTCACGAATTTTATAAATTTTCACAAGTTTTTATGAAAATTTTACAAATTTTTCACAAGTGTCTAAATTACCAAAATGACCTTCTCAAGTTTAAGAGTCGGTTCTAAACATCCTCCTTGGTACAATCTATAACTAATGTTTAAAATGAAACAAAGCCCTACCTGTCAAGTTACATGTTTTATACATCACATTTTAATCACATCTTAATGAAATGACCGATTTAAACTTCGTTTCAGCAATTGATTCTTAATGAATTGGAAAATAGATTTTCTAAATCGCACCCACGAATCCGAGAGTTTAACAAAGCCTTTATACATACGTTTATCTCAAAGGATTTCAAAAGCACCAAAGTGATTATTAAACATATTTTACTTTCAATTGAACACCCTCTTTGTCAAGAAAAACCCAATAAGTACCTTAAAAAATGTTGACCCACTAAGGATACATATTCGCCTTAATCTCTCAATGACATAGTTTTAAAAATTCTTCTTACTAGGGATTTCGTTTTCAAATCAGCAACACCCTTGATAAATCCTTATAATAAAATTTTCATCATTTTAAGAATGACTTAACATTTTAATTCCATAACCGAACGAACTTCACATTTTCATAACCTAGAAAGTGCCTAAGCCATGTTCTTCCTTTTTATTTAATTTTTATAGTTATATAAAATTATATACATGCATGTCGATTTTTGTGAATTGGGAATCCATAGAATATAATGCATGTGATGTTTGAGGTTGTTGATGATTGAGGATGGTTAAATAGGTTAGTATTGAAGTGTTGGATGTGAAATTTGTGCAAAACATTGAGGGTTTGAATGGGTTTTATAACCTTTAATTTGGGCAGAAAGTTAGGACTAAAAATCAGCGGGTTTAGTGCATTGTGAACCAAGATTTTAGTGTTTAGAATGGTAGAGGTCGTCCCAATGATCGTTTTGGTATAAATTAGAGCTTTTAACTTTTAAAAACGAAAAAGTTATGGCCGATTTTAGTTAGGAATTGGTTTTGGCAAATTTCAGAAAATGGCAGTTTCCATATCCGAATTTGGGTCAACTTGCGATGTTATAATATTGGTCGTGTCAAAAGATTTTCTAGGTTTTCAGGACCCTAAAGTTATCTACTTCGAGTCTACTTTCAAACGAACTAGGCCTCGTCGATTTTTAAGATGTAAAAGTTAGTCAAAACCTTTGTACAAGATTAAGTGTTAAAACTGTGTAGGCTGTCCAGAAATTCGATTGTAAAGATGCTGTGAGCAGGCGGGTCAAAACTTAATATTTTTGGACGAAGTTTAAACTGAAGATTTTACATAATATGTGGGAGCGACTGTATTGTTTTCAGATTTTTATAAAAATTTTAAGAGCACCTGTTGTTGCCAAACTTTTGATAACTTTCAACAGGCCCTATTTCGAGCTAGTTACGATAAGCTAGAATTAACGAAAAGTAAAATTTACTTAGAACCTTTGGGGCAAGTGTGGTAGTAAGTTAAGATGTATATGAACCTGGAGAATGAGTATAAGCAAGTGTTGAGGTCATATGGTAAGTCATTAAGCGGTAACTAATTGCTAGTGAATCGACGAAATTTTCAGATAATAAGTAAC
>BQNB010197392.1:0-11215 GCA_026074375.1 Tanacetum coccineum | reverse complement strand
TGTTTGAGCTTATTGTATAGCCATAAGTGGTAAATGTTAAATATTCATGCTATAAAATATATATTTTTATAACTAGTATTATTCATGCTGCAGAATATGTATTTTATAACCAGTATTCTAGTTAGTTGAAATAGCTAGAATACGAAGGATATAAAAATACTCAATCTCCTTTGTGCAAATACTATTGATTATTGGTATTTATTAGGCATGCCTATGTCTATTGATAAACCAATTAATATATTATTATTTTATAATAATAAATTTTTATAATTTATCTATTTATTGAAGTTTAATTTATAATATCTGTATCATCAATTATGCGTTCACAAGCTATTTTAGATGTCTCAAAATATGTCCGTTTTATATTTCAACCAATCAAAATGTATTTTAATAAGTACGGAGTATAAATGATATTTGATTGATAGAGTTTAATTAATGTGATCTCCTAAAGAATACTGTTATCTTGGGTAGAAAAACAAGAAAAAGGGGGAGACACATTGGCTATTCATGTGGGGAATTCTTTATTTAATGTCAAAAAGGATTAATGGTCAAGATATTGTTTAACTAGTGCCACTTAGGTTAATCAATGCTAATAATAAGGTATTAAATAGTAATCATAGAGTACAATGCAGATTAATTATGTGCAAGTGATAATATTTAATATAGCATTTGATTCTACTAGTTTTAATGCATGTGCACGTACGGGGCTTAAACATTATGTTTTTTAAACTATATGTTTATTTATTTTTTTCTGTTTTATAAGTTATGTTACATAATATTATCAAAATCATATAAGAGAATAGATTCATTTAATATTTTATATATTACGTAGTATATGAACTTGAGGATGATTAGTAAATTTTTTTCTTTTGATTTACTTGTTTTTTGACTCGACATTGTAAGCCAACTAATCTCAGCGAAATCCCTTTTGGGTTGCCCGGAGTCGGCTCAAGTGAACCTCCGATGTGCTTCGGTTTTACAACATGATTTCAGGCCGAAAATGAAAAATCCACCAAAAAGTCTTCGGGTAGATTTGGGATGTGATTAGATAATGTTAAATCTTTGATTGAAAGTAAGAAACTGTTTACGTTTGTTGTATTTTAAAATATAAACTCTAGAGGTATAAAGTTTAAAGAGTTATTTGTATATTTTTTAAAGTTATAATAAAACTTATAAATTTATAAATGTACACTTTTAACTGCATATAATATATTTGAAATTAAACCACTAAAGTTTTATTAATTATCTCTTTTTTTTAAAGTTTTTGTTTTCATAAATTTGTCACATATATTTTTATGTATTTTTTTTTCTTCATCAGATTTCTCCACCAAATTTTTTCAATTTTGACAAAATTGATTCAATTTTGACTTTTTATTGATCAATCAGATAGTATGATTTTGCCTACGTGACAAAATCAAGCGTTTTGATTGGTCAAATTTATTTTCTCATAACATTTAATCTCATACAAAACTCTGAAATGATGTAATTTTTTTATTATATAAAAGATTCATCTTTTGGAATGAGGGTTCATTTTTATTTTTTCATATCAACATTGTAGTAGCACTTAAATTCATACGTGTTTGTTAAGGATGTTGATTAATTATCCAAGAAACATATAATCATAATATGAACGATCAAATAACATTAAGCATAACATCATGGTCGGTCCTGAGTTTTCTGCTGCCCTGGGCGAGACTATAAAAAATGCCCCTACCACATGTCGTATACACATTGTCGATCTCAATGATCTGGCTTACGAACAATACCGGCATGTCAACCTACTAAAACGTGAAAATTTATTTAAAATACATTTCATTTTATACACCGAGTAATTGAGAATCAACGTTATGTTGTCTTTTTTTGCTACAATCAGTGGCGGAACCCTGTTTTTACCTAGTGCACAAAGCTTATCAACCTACGATCAAAGTTTCTCTTCATAATAATTAACGCTACAAAACGTAACTCAATCAGGGTTTAACACTCTGCGGGACATCTCTTAACTCTTAATTCCGTCATATACTCCAACCTAATACTCGCTCCGTCACAAAATAATTGTCTTGTTTTGACTTTTTAAAATCTATCTTTTTCTTTTTTGACTTTAACTAAAAAGAAATTGTTATATAACATTTGATGCAAAATATATGAATGAATTGAATATTATATGTATTTATAATGATATAATTTTCATCAAGGATTATAAAATATAAACAAAGATATTTAAGATTAAAGTTAAATAAAACTTTGAAAAATTAAATTAGAACAATTATTTTGAGAGGTGTACTATCTTATATTACATTATATTATAATGTATCTATGCGACATTACTAGAAAAGGGAAAAAACAACACATATAAATTATATAAGTTTAGTTTTCAATTAGCATTAAATTTGTTAGTCATGAAATCTTGCGAAATATTAGGATAAAGATCTTCTCATGTTCAAAATAAACATGATAGGTAATGTTGAGGTTATTGTGAGGGGGAGAAAAAAAGTGAGCCATCATTGTAAGAGCACAGGGAGTCGTGGTGCCAAACTTTAAAAGTGGTGCCACGTCAGCAAAATGGAGTTTGGCACCAGAAATGCCATGGCACCAGAATTCAGTGGGAGTGGTTTGGCACCAGAATTCTGGTGCCATAGCATTTTTTTTTTAAATAAACTCAAATTAAATTTTATTCAATTAAAACATATTAAACATTACATAAAACTTAAAAATTACATAAAACTTAAACATTATTAAACATTACATAAATAAAAACACAAACTACTCATCATCATTATTCCATAGATGCTCCATAAGGTCTTGTCGAAGATCGGTGTGTGTTTTCCTATCGCGTAGTTCTTTTGTCTTCCTAACATGTAAGTCACATCTTTCGACCCAGTCTCTAACAATGTTCGGTGCTGGATTCACGAACATATCTCTGAAGTTAACTTCAAATCCCTCGTCTTCCAATATCATGTTATGTAAAATTATACAACAATACATGATTCTCTTGAGGGTGTTGATTTGCATTGCACGCGCGGGTTGTCGTATAATACCCCAACGACCTTGTAGGACTCCGAATGCCCGTTCAATATCTTTTCTTGCAGCTTCTTGAACTCTCTTAAACTTCAAGGATTTTTCATCCCTTGCAACAGAAAACGTTTTGACAAACGTAGACCATGCTGGATAAATACCGTCGGCTAAATAGTAACCTTTCCTATATGTATGCCCGTTTACAACAAACGGACACTCTGGAGCTATATCAGCAATTTCATCATCAAATAATGGGGAACCATATAACACATTTAAATCATTATTCGCACCAGGAACCCCAAAATATGCATGCCAAATCCACAATTTTTGATCAGCAACAGCTTCTAACATAAGAGTTGGGTATTTATGAGTACTCCTTTTGAACTGCCCATGTAAGGCCTTTGGGCAATTTTTCCAATCCCAATGCATACAATCGATACTCCCGAGCATTCCCGGGAGTCCATGTTTTTCTTCGTGCAATTGATATGTTTTTTGAATATCAGTTGCAGTTGGCCTTCTTAAAAAATTATTATGATATAAAACGTGAATGCATTTAGTAAAGTGATCTAAGCATTCTCGTGAAGTACGTTCAGCAATTTGCAAATACTCATCAAATGCATCAGGTGCAGTGCCGTATGCCATTTGGCGTATGGCGGATGTGCACTTTAAAATAGGACCAATACTATTACGACCGATCGCATCGATCCGTACTCTAAAATACCTAAAGTACTCAGGCAGGGGTTGCACATTATAACTTAAGATATCGTTGAGTATTTTATTAAAAAGTGTAGAACTCATACGATACCTGCGCCTAAACTTTTCTTCAGGATATTTCGGTTCATACTCGTCGTCACCAAAATAGTCGTCGATTAGCCTTTGTTCCGCCTCTTCTCGTTCACGAAATATATATGTCCTCCTCCTCTTTGGACCATCACTCGAACCCCCGGCTTCTTGCTCACACAAACCCACATAATGTTGATACGACTCATAATCCCGCATATATCGATCATAGTCGGGTTGAAAGAAAGCATCATAATGATCGTATGTGTCGGTTGGGTCAAAATCGTTGAGATTATTTTGATCCATATTTGAAAGAAAAAAGAGAAGTATTGAAGTAGAAGATGTATTGAAAGTGTGTGTGAAGTATGAAATAAAAAGGGGGTATTTATAGGATTTTTAAAGGGGTAAAATTGTGATTTTGGGGGTATTTTTTTGAATATCCGCTCCCCCTAACGGATAGATTTAAAAAAAAAAAAAAAAATTAGTTTGGCTTGGGCTGTTAGCCACGGCGCGAGAAGGCTTGGCGCGAGCCACGGAGTCGTGCGCCATCGGCCTTTCTCGCGCCAAGGCTTGGCGCCAAGCTAACAGCCATCCGTTCCCTACCCTCTAAGCAATGGTTCGGCTGCTTGATTTGTGAGATAAGTGGACTGACTTGTAGCTCCACTTGAGCTGATGATACAACTCTGAGTTACCATATGAGGACAAAAGTATTTCAAATATAAGCACATCGTTGTAGGAACTACAATGATATAATGTGTGGAGGAACAAACTTAACAAACTTTACGCAATCAACAATTAGACACAACCCGTGTGCAACAACAATTAGACACAACCCGTGTGCAACGCAGGGTCTGCATGACTCGTATAGAAAAAAATAACCCACAATTTGGCATAAATGTCAACATTCTATCTTGATTGGAAATAGTTCGGTTGATCTTTCATGTCGGATTTAAATGTTGGCATTTATGGAACGATTTAAAGGAAATATACCTATGCGTCTAAATTGTTAGTTTTAAACACATAAAAAGTTTGCTCATCCACCGATGTACGACAAACTCAACACTTCTTTTGGAAACTCAAAATTGCATTTAAACTAGCTTCATTTGAAGATTAATCTTTTAAAATTTCCGTATACATAACTTGGACGTTACCTTTGAAGATTCATTGGCAAATTAGCTCTAGACAACACCACGACGGCGACGCACATCACAAATGGTTAAGATTAGAAGTTAGAAAATCCATGCTACACGACTGTGAAATAATACACACTACCCCGAGTACAATTACAAAGAAAAACATAAATCAAAATGTAAATCATTATCTTCAAAGAAATAAAGATGAAGTAGATAGACAAAAAAGTAACCGATAATATGACATTAACGACAAATTGGCCAACGATACAAGAAAGAGTTCGAATCTAATCTTTCATGCAATGCTGACTCATTGTCTAAATTCTTAGTTTTAAACACATTAAAACTTTACTCATCCACTGATGTGGGAGAAACTCAACCCACTTTTCTTTAACATATCCGAACACTTCTTTTGGAGACTCCCTATTGCATTTACACTTCTTTTGTTCAATCACTATCGTATTAACTAATCAGGTAACGTTTCTTTGATTAAGAATTTGAATGAACTAAAGGGGATCATACGACCACAATGTTTCAAGATATTGACCAAATTTTCTTAATTTTAATTTAAGAAACATAGTCCAAAACATTCAACTACTTACCATATATCGATTATGGTATCTAGATACAAATGAAGTATTGAAATCAACACATGCCATTGTCATAAGCTTAATTTACTTGTATGGAGGCAGTCCGGTCAGTTTGTTTCTTTTCAAATGGGGCAGTTTTTGGTCGTTGATGAACCTGCAAATTTCGTGCATGTTTATCAAATCCACGTTGCGGAAAGTTAATATCTTTTAGTCAAGGATCATCCAAGAGAGTTGTCTAATTTGTCACACTAGTCTCGAATCTGGTTTGAGGATTGGCTCGCCAAAGTTGTTCAATATGGTAGCTTTAATATATGTTTTTAACTTTACGTTAAAGTTTAGGTGACATCAACTACAGCCCATGGGGTTATGTTTCTTGGGAGACATGTGTTAATGATATGATATATTCAATTTTAAGAGGAGGAAAATTACTTGGACGTTACAAAGAAAAACATGAACAATAATGTAAATCATAATCTTCAAAGATAAAGATCGAGTAGTCGAAAAACGTAAACGAGAATGTAAATCATAATCTTCAAAGAAATAAAGAGGTGTTGGATAAAAAAAATCACCCATAATGTGGTAGAAACGATCCATTGCCAATTTACGGAAAGAGATCAAATCTTATCTTCCAAAGAAAGGGAATGAATCATTTATGCAACATTATAAAGGCAATATGGCTAAAGGTTTAATCTATACACGCATCAAAAGTTTTACCATACATCCATGTGGGACAAACTCCACCCACTTTCTTTCATTAACTTTCATCTCCACACACTTTTTTGGAGACTTAATATTGCATTTAGACCTAAAAGTTAGGGTAATTTTCCTAAATATTCCACATTTATTGGGTAATTTGCTTAGGGATCACTTGGTTAACTACTGATCACAAATCATAATAATCAACTAAACAGAAGAATTTTTACTATCAAAATAATCATCGACTGAATCGACCCACCCATGAGTAAATGGGCCAAAATTGTTATACTGTATTATTCTTTTATGTTAACTGTGTGGTTCTTAATATATGATAATTTTTATCTTGTTTATAGACTGTGGCATCAGTCAAAGGTCACCTTGACTACTCGATCATTTGCTTCTACATGGCATCCAAACGGAAGATTATTTGCTACAGGAAACCAAGACAAAACCTGCAGTGTGTGGGACCTACGAAAACTTTCTAACCCAGTTTCAATTCTCAAAAGAAATATGGGCGCAGTCCGGTCAGTTCGTTTCTTTTCAAATGGGCAGTTTTTGGTGGTTGCTGAACCTGCAGATTTCGGGCATGTCTACGAAACCAACAAAAACTATGAAAAGAGGCAAGAAATTGATTTCTTTGGTGAAATATCGGGAGTGTCAAGGTTGTTTTTTTCCTTTCTGAAATGAGTTTCTTTTGTTAACGTGTTCTTGATTCTGCTGTAGTTTTGGCAATTGGAGTATATGATGAATTGAGACATGGGGTGTTATGTAAAACTTTGTTAAGAAAAATGTATAGTAGTCATCTTTGATGGTATGTGTTGGCCAGTTGTTCAAATTCAAAATTTCGAATTGTCCTGTTTCAAATCCACATTGGTGAAAGCCAATTTAAGTCTCGAAACTGGGTTAAGTCTCTTCGGAGACATGCGTTTCAAAGTATTAATGGTTCAATATATTCTAGTTAAAAATGGGACAAATCATCTCTATCACATCTCTATATTATGGAGATTTGTTTGAAAGACTGAACAGTAGTCTCTTAAAAATTTTGGACACATAACATGGATGTTACCATGGGCTGGCTGAGGGGATATTCCTTTAGCAAAAATATTTGCAGCGTAAATTTACTAAAATTTATAGCTATTTTTGTAATTTGACCTTCTAGTAGGAAAATTTGTGTTGTTTTAAAAATTATCAAAGTTTGGCCATTGATGCATTACAAATGGTTAAGATTAGAAGTTAGAAAAATCCTTACTACATGACTGTGAAATAATAAGAGGGGGAAAATTACTTGAACGCTACAAAGAAAAACATGAACAATAATGTAAATCATAATCTTCAAAGAAATAAAAATCAAAAGCAAATAAAAACTCACCCATATAGGGGATAAACGACAATTTTCAGTCTCTACGGAACACCTTTAGAGCACGGGGAGCGGTCGTGCCAAACTCTCAAAAAGTGATGTCATGTCAGTAAAATGGAGTTTGGCACTAGAAATGCTATGACACCAGAATTCAGTGGCATTGGTTTGGCACGAGAATTCTGGTGCCAAATTTTTTTTTTAATTTTTTTAATTAACTATTATTTAAATAAACTTATTAAACTAAAATAAAATTCATTAAAATTGGTTTTTAATTGGGTCACTTTTTTTTAAAATTATTGAGTCTTTAAGTTATATATGAATTTTTGGCTAAACAGGCATATTTAAACATACAATTTTATATTAATTCTCGAATGGGTCCAAAATTTAACCTAATTAGTTATAAAACTTTTTAAAAATAATATACATAATCTAACTTTTTTATACGTTTATGCGTTTTTTTTGAACGTTTTTCGTCTGTTTTTTACGTTTTTGTCAAATTTCTTACGTTTTCGTCTGTTTTTTTACGTTTTCGTCAGATTTCTTACGTTTTAGTCTGTTTTTTTACGTTTTCGTCCGATTTCTTACGATTTCGTTCATTTTTTACGTTTTCGACTGTTTTTTTACGTTTTTGTCACATTTCTTACGTTTTCGGCTGTTTTTTTACGTTTTCGTCCGATTACTTACGTTTTCGTTTGTTTTTTTACATTTTCGTCCGATTTCTTACGTTTTCGTCCGATTTCTTACGTTTTCGTCTGATTTTTACGTTTTCGGCAGATTTCGTCTGTTTTTTTACGTTTTCGTCCGATTTCGTCTGTATTTTTAAGTTTTCGTCTGATTTCTTACGTTTTCGTTCGATTTCTTACGTTTTCGCCCGATTTCTTACATTTTTGCCCTATTCTTACGTTTTCGTCTGTTTTTACGTTTTCGTCCGATTTCTTACGTTCTAGTCTAATTTCTTACGTTTTTGCCCGTTTTTTATGTTTTCGTCAGATATCCTACATTTTGGTCTGTTAATTTAAGTTTTCGTCCGATTTCTTAAATTTCGTCCGTTTTTTACGTTTTTGTTCGATTTCTAACGTTTTCGTCCGATTTCTTACGTTTTCGTCCGATTTCTTACGTTTTCGCTCATTTTTTACGTTTTCTTCAGATTTCTTACATTTTCGTATGCTTTTTACGTTTTCGTCCGATTTCTTACGTTTCCGTTTGTTTTTTTTACGTTTTCGTCTGTTTTTTTACATTTTCGTCAGATTTCTTACGTTTTTGTCTGTTTTTTACGTTTTCGTCCGATTTCTTACATTTTCGACCGATTTATAACGTTTTCGCCCGATTTCTTACGTTTTCGCCCGTTTTTATACGTTCTCGTCAGATTTCTCACGTTTTCGTCCGATTTCTTAGATTTTCGACCGATTTATTACATTTTCGCCCGATTTCTTATGTTTTTGCCTGTTTTATACGTTTTCGTCAGATTTCTTGCGTTTTTGTTCAATTTCTTTTGTTTTCGTCCGATTTCTTACGTTTACGATTGATTTCTTACTTTTACGTTTGTTTTTTTACGTTTTCGTCCGATTTCTTACGTTTTAATCTGACAAAAATGGACGAAGTCGTAAGAAATCGGACGAAAACGTAAGAAATCTGACAAAAACGTAAAAAAAGGGCAAAAACATAAGAAATCGGACGAAAACGTAAAAAAACATACGAAAACTTAAGAAATCTAAAAAAACGTAAAAAAAGGCGAAAACGTAAAAAAAAGGGCAAAAACGTAAAAAAAACCGAACTGGGAAAGTAAGAAAATCGGCTGACGAAAAACATAAAAAACGGACCAGGAAAACGTTAAGAATAGGAAATCGGACGAAAACTGTAGAAATCGATACACGAAAACTTAAGAAATCGGAAACGAACGTATAAATAAACAAGACGAAAAATCATAAGAAATGGACGAAAATGAAAGAAAATCGGGTCAAAAGTATAAAAAGAAGTAAACGTAAAAAAAAAACAGTCGAAACGTAAGAAATCAGGTCGGAAAAACATAAAAACAGGAAAATAGACGACGAAACGTAAAAAGACTGACGAAACGTATAAAACGTTCAAAAATGTATGAGAACACCATAATTTAGTGGGTACAATTACAAAGAAAAACGTAATTGAAAATTTAAATCATTATCTTCGAAGAAATAAAGATGAAGTAGATAGGAAAAATTCACCCATAATATGACTAAATGAGAAGCTGCAAACGATACAAGAAAGAGTTGAGTTGGAATCTAATCTTCCGTGTACCATTGAACCTCGGCATTTGTGAAACATTTTAAAGGCAATACGACCGTATGTCTAAATTCTTAGTTTTAAACACATTAAAAGTGTGCTCACCCACGGATGTGGGAGAGTGAAAGATGAGAGAATTGGTATAGAAATTGTGTGTGAAGTTATAAAATATAAAGGGGGTATTTATATGATTTTTAAAGGGGAAAAAATAAGGTTTTAGGGGTATTTTTTTTCAAATATTCACTCCCCCCAACGGCTCCAAACGGCTATTTTTCAAAATAAAAAAATATTATCGATCGCGTGGGCTATTAGCCACGGCGCGAGAGTGCTTGGCGCGAACCACGGAGTGGTGCGCCATGGCTTGGCACGAAGCCATAACACCACCACCCCCTCCCCTCTTAGACTTTGAATCTGTCATTTGTGAAACATTTTAAAGAGAATATAACTATACGTCTATATTCTTAATTTTAATCGGATTAAAAGTCTGCTCATCTACCAATGTCGGACAAACTCAAACACTTTTTTTGAAGACTCCATATTGCATTTACACTAGCTTCATTTTTAAACTAACCTTTTAAAATTTCCGTATACATAACTTGGACGTTACCTTTGAAGATTCATTGGCAAACACCACGACGCGCATCACAAATAGTTAAGATTAGTAGTTAGAAAAATAGTTAAGAAACATTGTCCGAAACATTCGACTACTTACCATATATCGATTGTCGTATCTAGATACAAATCAAGTATTGAAATCAACATATGCCATTGTCTTGAGCTTAGTTTAGTTGTATGGAGGCAGTTCGGTCAGTTCCTTTCTCTTCAAATGGGGCAGTTTTTGATGGTTAATGAACCTATAAATTTCGTGCATGTTTATCAAATCCACTTGCGGAAAGTTAGAGGTGTCAATATTGACCTAAATATAAAACAATGGGTTTAATTGGGTCATTTTTTTTTAAATATTTGAGTCTTTAAGTTAAATGAATTTTTGGTACAACAGGCATTTAAACATACATTTATATTAAATGAATGGGTCCAAAACTTTAACCTAATTAGTTATAACTTTTTAAAAAGTAATATACCCTAATCATAACTTTTTTATACGTTTATACGTTTTTTGAACGTTTTCGTCTGATTTTTACGTTTTCATCAAATTTCTTACGTTTTCGTCCTTTTTTTTACGTTTTCGTCAGACTTCTTACGTTTTCGTCTATTTTTTTACGTTTTCGTCCGATTTCTTACGATTTCGTTCATTTTTTACGTTTTCGACTGTTTTTTTACGTTTTTGTCACATTTCTTACGTTTTCGTCCGATTTTTTACGTTTTCGTCCGATTTCTTACGTTTTCGTCTGTTTTTTACGTTTTCGTCCGATTTCTTACGTTTTCGTCCG
>BQNB010197391.1:0-11215 GCA_026074375.1 Tanacetum coccineum | reverse complement strand
GTCAGTATCGGAATTACTGCTGCCGCCATCGGCGAAAGTAACAGCTTTCTTAAGAGATGATTTGGTTTTTTGATTTTTAGCCTAGTCGAGCTTGAGTAAGACTTTGTCTTCGAGAAGCTGATAAGCTTGATTTGGTGTTTTATAGAGGAAAATACCACCGGCTGCGGCATTTAGAACTTCTTGGGTTATTTCACTGAGACCATGATAGAAGATTTTGATAATATTGCCTTTGGAAAGATTGTGACTATGGCAGTTTCAGAGCATTTCCTTCATACGAAGCTAAGCATCGGTTAGAGATTCATTTTCATGTTGACAGAAAGCTCGGATTTCTCTGAGGAGTCGATCGAAAAGAGCTGGGGGAAAGAATCGGCTAATGAAAGCAGTTTGAAGTTCATCCCATGTTTCGATAGTTCCTTTATTGAGTTCGTCCAACCATGTTTTTGCTTCTCTAGTTAATGATAGGGGAAACATCATCAGGCGGACGGCTTCATTTTCAGTATCTCTATATTTAAACATATCGCAAATTCTGAGGAATTCATGAATGTGTTTATAAGGATCGGTTTTGGTTCTACCATCAAATTGGTTTCCTTTGACAAGAGTCAAGTGGTTACCTTTAATAGAAAATTCGTTTGCGGTTTCGGGAATAGTGATTGCGGAACTAGGAGTCAAAGCGACAACATGGTCGGCAGCCCACATGGGTTCATCATCCATTGGATCGTAATTTCGAAGAATATTAAGGAAGTGATGGAAGTGATTAGTGTTAAGAACTGACAGGTAGACAATTCTCGAGTTTTGTGGTAGATTATTTCTTTGATTGTATGGAACTCTCCTGTTTCATCGATGAAGTCTTCGATTCAGAGTACGTTCGGGTTTAGGTAATGGTTCAACAAGTTCAGAATTGGAAGCACATGTATGCATCCAAGAAAGAAATTGTTTGGGTCAGTTTGCCAGAAAACTTTATGGCGATTTTTGAAAAAGCGGGGGAGTTAAAGTAATTTTCCAGAGTTGACTACAAAACAACTTAAAAAATCCCCGGCAGCGGCGCCAAAAACTTTGATGTGTTTCAAAAGTTTTAAATTTATAATGACTAAAAATACCAATTTTTATTATAGGGAAACACACGGGTAAAAGTATAACCTACATATGTAGTATAATCTTTTTAGGTAAGACCAGGTCGTTCCACAGGGATTTGAGTAGTGTTTAGATAATCAGAAAAAAATAAACTTTAACTTAAAAATAACATTTTGTTTTTCCAATGATAGTAAAGATGACTACTTGGATAGTTGAAAAATAATTTATAAGCTTTGGAAATGATTAGACCATGGAGGTGGAACCTTAATTTATAAAAAGGATTTTCTCGTCAGAAAACATTTTCACAAACTAACTTAATTAACTCATGACTTATGTTTAGTTAACTAGACCAAATGTCTCACTCAAATAATCCAGTTACTAGTATATCAAAGCTTATTTGTTTATTAATTTACAAAAGTGGATTTCTCGGCACAAACGATAAAGATCATAGACAAATCTTTAAAATCATATAGATCATACTGGGTCTCTCGACCTATACCAATATGACTATATAATTTAAGTTGATAAGCAAAAATGGACAAGATAAGATATAATAGGATTTCAACACAAGCTTGAGATTAAAGGGATCATGATCATACCAAATGCTTATTCATTATCATAACATCACCGAGTAGTCGTGAGAGATTTAGCCTCTCATGGCTAGAGTGTTCATAACAAAAGTGGATTTAACATAGACTTCCATTATTGCAATAACTAAGGTGGTGTTTGTTTTTTCAGAAATGCCTCTTAACAGCATCTTAATCTGACTCATTCAGACGCGGTCAGACATTTGGGTCATTAAGACTGTTTGTTTTTTTCATGTCATTCAGAGGCAGTAAGAGGCAAACACTGTTAAGAGCGTTTGTTTTTTTCTGGCCATTAAGAGGCAGTAAGAGGCATAAACCTCTTACTGAACTAGATGTGGAGGGGGTGTCTTAACACCTCTTAATGTCTTTTTTTCTCTTTATTTATTTTCTACTTTGTTGTTTTTATTTTATTTTATTTCTTGATTTTTTTTCTTATTTCACTTTTTTATTTTGTATTGAAAGTATTAAATAGAATGATTACATATGTTTTGTTATATAAAGAATGTATAAGATGATATGTGTCAATTTATATTTTGCTCAAATTGAAGGGTACGGTTTCGGATTCATACATCTTAATTCTAACGCGACTCATTTAGTTAATCGTTTTAAAAGTTCAATTTAAACTCCAACATGTTTATTTTTGTCGAATAAACATGAGATTGCATATTTTTTTAAATACTTTAACTTGAAATTTATTATATTATAAAATTTGTTTTTTTATTTAATACAATTTATTTTTTGTGCGAATGCAATCATTTTATATTTAAATTGTAAAAACTATTGTTTAACACATCTATACATTTTTACCAAAACAAACAGTTTTATTTTATTCAGATTCAGACTTCTCGACCACTTATTCAGATTAAGATGGGAATCAGATTCAGACTTTTCTACCGAATATTCAGATTCAGATGTGCGAATCAGATTCAGATTCAGAGCCTCTTAATAAACAAACAGCACCTAAGTGAAATACGTTCAAGCGAAATATGTTCCCACGCGAAATATGTTTCTAAGCGATTTATGACAGGTTGTTAGTTCTAGCAAAATACGTAGTTGTGTAAGATGAAACTTTGTCAAATTTTCTTCTTTCAAGCGAAACATTACATAGTCATAATTCAAGTGAAACATTGCAAGCGAAACATTACAGGCGAAACATTACATTTGTCATATTCAATTGTCATATTCAAGCGAAATATTACATCAGTCACAAAAAGATTTTATTTTCTACGGGTTGTCTTACTTTGTAAAATCCCGTGAAATACTTGGATTTCTCGATTTTAGTAAAGATTTGTAAAATCCCATGGAATATCAATCTTATTCACCAACAACAACAACTCTTTACACAATCATCCTTTATCACTATTCGATCACTCGTTAATTATTTTACTTTTTATTTAATTCAAGATGAGTACTTTAGCAGAACATATCATTGTTGCTGGAGCTGAGAACCCTCCTCCAATTCTTAAAAAATCAATGTATGATTCATGGACAAGTTGTATACGTCTATTCTTAAAAGGGAAGAAACATGGTAGGATGATGCTTGATTCAATCGATAATGGTCCATTGGTTTATCTAACTATTGAAGAAAATGGGTAAACTAGGCCTAAGAAATACTCCGAACTCACTGAAGCACAACAACTTCAAGATGACTGTGATGTTCAAGCAACAAATATCATTCTTCACGGTCTTCCACCCGATGTGTATGCACTTGTTGACCATCAAGAGGCACCTAATGATATTTAGGATAGAGTCAAGATGCTCATGAAAGGCACTGAATTATCATACCAAGAATGTGAATGCAGATTGTATAACTTGTTTGATAAGTTTGCTTATGTTCAAGGTGAAACACTATAAGAGTACTGCTGGAGATTCTCTCAGCTGATCAATGACATGCATACTATTAGGATGACTATGCAACAAGTTCAAGTCAATACCAAGTTTCTGAATACTCTTCCATCGGAATAGAGCAAGTTTGTCACTGATGTGAAGTTAGCTAAGAGTTTGTATACCACCAACTATGATCAGTTGTATGCATATCTTAGTCAACATGAACGACATGCTAATGAAGTTTGTATCAGTCGTGAAAGATATCCGGATCCTCTTGCTTTCGTAGCCAACTCTCCAATTCTATACAATCCATCTCAGTCACCACAACATTCAGGTTATTCAATGTATCCACCTCCTCAACAATTCACACCAGTTTATGCCGCACCCATGCATCATCAACACCATCACACTCCATTCAATCTACAACAACAACCAGTTTCCCTTTCATCATTCATATCTCCTTTAGTGACATAAAAATCTCAAGCTGAATTTCCCTAATTAGACTCTAGTCTTGCTGTCCCTATGTTTCAGCAAGGAGAAGATCCGATTGAATGCATCAACAAAGTAATGGCATTTCTGTCTGTTGTAGCATCAAGGTTTCCACCACCAAACAATCAACTCAGAACCTTGTCTAATCCTAGAAATCAAGCAACCATTCAAGATGGTATAGTCACTGTTCAACAAGTTCAAGGAAGACAAAATTAGAGTTATGCTGGGACAGGAAACAAAGGAATTGCTACTACTTCAAAGGGAAATGTTATAGCTGGTCAACCAAGAGTTGTGAAGTGTTATAGATGTCAAGGAGAAGGGCATATGGCAAGACAATGTACTCAGCCAAAAAGGCCAAGGAATGCTGCATGGTTTAAGGATAAATTGATGTTAGCCGAAGCTCAGGAAGTGGGTAAGATATTGGATGAAGAGCAACTTGCATTTTTAGCAGACCCTGGTATATCAGAAGCTCCAGTTGCTCAGTAGACAATCCCTTAGAATTCAGCTTTCCAGACAGAAGACTTGGATGCATATGACTCATATTGTGATGACTTATCCTCGGCTAAAGCGGTTCTGATGGCTAATCTTTTAAGCTGTGATCCTGAAGTTCTCTTCAGGGTACCATATTTTGATTCTTATCTGAATGATATGATTAATCAAGATGTGTAAGAGATGCAGTATTCTGAACAAACACATGTTGATGATTTTAAAGATAATGATATACATAGTGGTAGTAATATCATTCCATACTCTCAATATCTGCAAGAGTCACAAGATGCGGTTATTCAGGATACTAATCCTTCTACACCTAATGATTTATTGGTGCTATCCTTGGTTGAACAAATGACTGATCACGTAACTCATTTAGATAAGGAAAACCAGAAAAATAAAATAGTAAATGAATCATTAACCACTGAGCTTGAGAAATACAAAGAACGAATCGCCATTTTTAAACAAAGACTTAATGTAGATTTGAATAAAAGGGAAAAATTAATAGATTCTCAAATGGATGATTTAATTCGAGATAGAAATGTAAAGCCTGCGGCTTTTAAGTAGGAGATCGATACACTTAAAGAAACTCTTTCTAATAATATCAAAGAAAAGGAGTCTTTATCAAAAACATTATCTGTTTTCAAAATAGAGTCTAAAGAAAAAGAGTAAGTACATTGACAAAGAAATTGTTTTGGAAAAACAAAATAAAGAACTGGAGAATATTATTTGTAAGATGTATCGATCTACGCAAGCAATGCATATGCTAACGAAACCACAAGTTTTTTACGATGACACTCACAAGCAAGCTCTTGGTTATCAAAATCCGTTCCATCTTAAAAAAGCTCAGCGGATTCAACCAACATTATATGATGGTAGTGTTATTGCTAAAGAACATGCTGTAATTTCTATGATTGATGATGAAGAATCATTGATTTTGAAAGAAGAGAGTCGATCAAAGATGCTTGATAAACAAAATGATCCTATTTCAATAGAAAATAAGATTAAGATTTCTCTAATTGACTATTCAAAATTGAATAAGATTAAAGAAGATTTTGGTAAACGTTTTTTCACTAAAAAAGAATTGTCTACAGAACAAGCTTTCTGGTTAAAACATTCGTCCCTTTCTGAAACACCCATTACGTCACATACACCTGTTAGAATCGAAGCTCCTATTAAACTTTCTAAGGTAAGTTTGGTAAATGAAAGTCTTAAAAAGCTAAAATATCAACTAGCCAATTTTGACTAAGTGGTGAAAAAGATACTAACATCTGATGCTATC
Source organism: Tanacetum coccineum (assembly GCA_026074375.1). Taxonomy (NCBI): domain Eukaryota; kingdom Viridiplantae; phylum Streptophyta; class Magnoliopsida; order Asterales; family Asteraceae; genus Tanacetum; species Tanacetum coccineum. Next base: position 5,470 of record BQNB010197391.1, on the reverse strand, counting down.
ACTGTGGGGTCTTGGGGTTTCGAACATATAAAAGAGTGTTTTGTAACTGAAATAATTCCATTTTTAAAAGTTGTAAAAGACACATTTAATGCGTTTGATAAAACTCCTCTAGATGAAATTACTGAAGTTGAAACTGTTTTTAACCAAATAGAGGCTGTTGTTGATCAGTGTTCTATAGACAAGAACATTTTTGAAATTCAAATCAAACAACTTAGGATTGATAATGATCAACTCTTAAACCAAATCATGTCTTAAGATATTGTGCATATTGTTGCGACATCTGTGGATATTTGTGATGTGAAAAAGTCATGTGTGAATAATTGCAATAAGTGTCTAGAACTTGAGACTGAGCTTTTCAAAAAGAAAGATTTCATTTAAAAAGAGGCTTACGATAAACTTGTCACAAGTTATTCAAATTTAGAAAAGCATTGCATTTCATAGGAATTAGCAACTCAACTTAATCAAGAGATTTTTCAATGGGAAAATTCTGGTGAAAACCTAAATGCTCCCACATTTAATCAATTATTTGAAATAAATTAATTGAAAGCTCAGTCACAAGAGAAGGACACAGTCATTAGAAAGTTGAAGGATAGGATTAAATCTTTGAGTGGAAAAGATAGTGTGGAAAATGTAAAGAAAGACATTGATGAGATTGAAACAATCAACATTGAACTGGAACATAGTGTTGCAAAATTACATTCAGAAAATGAAAATTTGAGAAAAGAACAAGAGCATTTGAAATCAATTTACAAAGACCAATTTGACTCAATTAAAAAGACACGTGTTCAATTCAACGAACATCATGACTCTTTAATTGCTCAAATTAATGCAAAGTCTGTTGAAAATTCAGATTTAAATGCTCAACTTCAAGAAAAGGGTTTTGCTATTACAACATTGAAAAATAAGTTAAGGAAACTTAAAGGGAAAAATATTGTCAATACTGCGGTTTCAATACCTAATGCCAGTATTTCTCTAAGAATGTTCAAGCTTGACACAGAACCTATTTTGTAACCCTTGCCCTTTTTGTGTTTTAATTATTTTATTTATAGTCCTTTGACTATTTGACTTTCGTCAGTTTATTTAGAGTTGTACCGTGTTGACAGTGGTGATTTTGTTGAGAACTATGGTAATTTATGGTTATTTGTGAATTAAATTCCTTTTTAGAGATTATTATTATGTTATTTGTATTCCGGGTGATTTGATCCGTGAATTTTGAGAAATACCAAAAACCGAATCCTGACACGTCTGTTAATGTCCAAATGAGTTTTGAAGGGTTTAAAGTGAAAATATGTCGTGTAAATACTCTAGGTTAATGGAAAAGTATTTTTAAGGTGAATAAAAATGCTAATTAACTTTGAGGTAAATTTTACGGTTGAGTTTTACGAGCTTTTAAGTGATCCGACATGAAAAGAAGAACCCGAGACCCCTAGGATCCCAACCGGTTAATGATACAGGGAGGGAGACATGGTGGCTTAATTTTAGCTAACCTTGTCTAAAATTGTACATAAGATGCTTTCCATTACCTCATTTCTCATAATCATTTTTCATTTAAAAAAAAAAATAAAACACACATAAGTGTGTATGTGCGTGTGTGTTTCGTCCGCCACCATCCACCACAAACCACCATAGATTTTCCAACTTTGATCAAGAATGTGATATTCTTGGTTGATACGAGTATTTGGGTATTCATTTAAACAATGTTTGGGTTGTCTGTTTCGTGTTGAAATCTACATTTTTAAAGATTTTCTTGTATGTTTTCATATTTAAATTTCGTTTGTCCTTTTGGGTTTATATTGATGCATAGATGTTAGTTGTACAAGTTGATCATTGTAAAAATCGATTTTTGGAAACGAAACGAATAAAAGGGGATGTTTGGCTTGCGTCGGTTAAGAAAAGAAATACGAGGATTTTGTAGTTTTGATATTGTGGTCGTGATGGTTGAATAACATATGTTGCTAGATAGCTTATTTTTTATAGTAGCTTGTATAGCTTATGTCGGGCTTATTCTTAAGCTATTTCGTGGCTTATTTTGGCTTAAATGCCACGTCATTTTTCACAACCACAAGGGAAGTGATTTTGACTATTTTTGTGATATGACTTATGTTTGTGGACTATTTTTATAGCTTATGGTGGTAACCAAATGCGATACGTAGCTTATTAGCTTATGGTTAAGCTTAATATATGTATTGTGGAGCTTATGGACTCACAGACCAATAAGCCTATTTAAGTCGTGGCTTAATGGGAGGGCTTATTGTGGTTCGGATTATTTTTTACTTATTAGTATAAGCTTATGTATATAAATGGACCTTGGTTTTGGACTTGGATCATATTTTGGACTTATTAATATCTTAATGGACCCTTATTGGGCCTTAAAGCCTAATAAGCGATAATTAGTCGTTATAAGAGTTTTGACGGACTTTTTGAAAGTGAAATGTATTTACGAATTTGTATTAAACGATATTTTAGGGAAACACGTTTTAGTAAACGTTAAAGATCGAGATTTTGGAATTTTGTCGGAAAAGTGTTGAATGTTTGAAAAGTGTTGGAAAGAAAAGTTAAAAACCTTGGAAAACGTTGTATGAACGTACGGGTCATGTCGAAATATCGTAAAAAGTTTATACTTAGAAAATTTACCTAAAAACATGATTTTTGATTTTAAATATTAAAATATTATTTTATTATTTTATTTATTTAATAAATTCACTAAAAACGAAAAATATAATTTTTTTCGAAACTTCACAAATATGTTTATTATGAGTAAATGTTTCATTTTCCATCATATTATGATTATTTTTACGGTGACTAAGGTTACCGAATGGACTTATCGAGATATATTTATAATTATTAATTATAAAATTTACTTATATTACGTATCTATTTTCTTTAATAGTATAAGTAAGTATTATTGAGTAATGGGATTGATATGATTGATTGAGATATGTCGTCAACCATCACACCACTAAATTGTTATAGGTAATTGTACAACGTTTCTAAACTTTATGCATCAAACGTGAAGACTGTTTTGGGAATGAATGATTAAAATGGGACATTAACTGGACTAGGTCGAGTGCGGACATCGTTGCATTTGCTTGTGTGATTAAGATTTGGTTGCTAAAGACTTGCTTGAGGTGAGTTCTCGTAGCCCCATTTTTACTTACTTTTCCGTTGGGGAAAAATGATACTCAAATGTGTTTTGAACTGTTTTGAATTGAACTGTGCGAAATGTGGTTTTGTTTTTGGGACAAGATATGTGCTTATGACTGCTATGTGAATATTATGTGTTGCATGATTGTTTGGATCGGAGGGGTACGCCTATCCCAATAGTTGTATGATTGTTTAGATCGGATGGGTACGCCTACCCAGTATTTGTGTAGGTATTGGAGCGGATGGGTACGCCTACCCTGGTATATGTGTGGTCCTGCCCTAATTTAGTGCTCCAGCTGGTAGGCCCTTTAGGTGCGTAAGTGACATATGGTATTTGACTAGCGGGATTGCTAGGTTGTGTTACATGATTAGCGGGAATACTGAGTCATGGGTTGTTAGCACATATATTTACTATCATATAGCACTATCGGTATGTGTGTAGTAATTACACATACCTTTTACTTAATAAAACGACCCTAAACGACTAAAAACGCACATAAAATGCCATATATATGCTTGTTTTTGTGTTTGTACTATGCAGGTACCGAATATTCACTAAAGGACAAAAAACAAAGCCAAACCGAAAAAAACTGAGAGCGGATTTGAAAAAAGCGCGAAAAACCGAAGCTGGGTCAGCCCAATAGTATTTATTTACTAATTTTAAAAGCCCATAATCCATTTAAAAGCCCAAATGTCTTTTTATATATAACCCGGCCCAATACATTGAAACTAGCCCAAACCATAACCCCTTAACCCCGTTAGACTCAAAGGATCATTTTGGCAATGAAGTTATACAAGTTCAGGGGTTGTTTTTGCCACTCCCCCAAATATTTACACCACAAGGACTTACATTGCAATAACACTTATCAAGTTCAAGGGCCATTATTGCCATCTTCCCAAACTCCTACCCTGTTTCCCCAAATACAGATATAAAAATTTTTCCCGCCAAACCCTTGCCCCACCACTTTTCACTTATCTCCTTCACATGACCCTGCAACAAGAGACAAACCCCTTTAACCTATTCACCCTCTCACCTTCGACCCCACACCATAATAGTCCATGTCCACCATGGCAATCCTGAAACACCCCATTGGACAGAGCACAAGGACCATGAATCAAGGGTTCAGATCATTAGGATTGGGCTCCAAGGCAATTTCTATGGCTGAGATGAAGCTTTTGAAGTCCTCACAGCAAACACACAACAAGCACAAGTGCTGCATTATTCGGCTATATATAAGCTTATTTCCTCATTGTAAAAAGTAACTAGGAGTAGTAGAGTAGTTTAGTTTTTATTTTTAATGTAATTTTAATTTCTAGTTTATGTTTTAAATTCAGCTTTGTAACTTTTTTTCAATGAAATCCTCAGTTTAAGTTTTTATTAAAATCTTGTCTTTGTTATTGATCTCTACTGCTCATTTGATTATTTCAATCTAAGTCTACTTAAAGTCTGTTTAAACCTTCCTCTTAATGCTTATGTAGTTTATATTAAGTCTGGTAATCATAATTTTCTTTTAAAAAAAGTGTTATAAGTTTAAACTGGTAATAGTAAAGTTAAGGGGTGTTTGGGATAAGGCTCCAAAATGGATCAAATTGTGTTCAAGATTTCTTTTGGTTTTCAAACTAGCTTTAACAAGTATAAACCTAGCCCTTAAGTCAGTTTTTAAAGTCTAAATTTCTTTTTCAAAACTTTTAGAAGTTATGTTTTGAGTCTGAGCTTTTGGTTTCTATCATATTAGCTTCTAAGTTTGGATTTATTTTAATTGCTTTTTAGTGCCTTTGCTAGTTTTGTTTAAGTGTTAAAATACAGTAAAAATGGTTTTCATATGAGTACAATGTGTCTTTTAAGTTTTAGCATAAAACTGTTAAGTATCTTTTTCCAAGTAGAGGTCATTTTTCATTTTCACAATTAGGTTAGTAAAAGTTGTTTTTAGATTCTGAAATTGAAGGCATAAGCTCATTGGGTAGTGAGCTTATTCTGTTTAAGCTTTTCGTGTTCTTAAAACATCTGTTTCTAGCTTAATTTTAGGCCTGCTTATTGCCTAGTTGTCTTTTTAAGATACCAAAAAAATGCATGATGTTTGAACCAGCTATTTTCATAAGCCCTTTTTGTAGCTTGCTTGAGTTTCAAACCTTTTTCTAGTTGATGATTTAGAAAGCCCCTTGGATAAGCTTTAAGCTCATATAAGCCTTAAGCCCACAAGGTTCCATCTTAGGGCTTAAAATTTAGCTTAAAGGTGCCCCTATATGCTGTTAGATTGACAATTTTCTATGCAAAATGCTTATTTGATTTTCTCAGCTTATGGCTTAATTTGTTAGCTTCTTTTTG
>BQNB010197390.1:0-11215 GCA_026074375.1 Tanacetum coccineum | reverse complement strand
ATGGTAACTGATGCGTTAAGTAAGAAGGAACGAGTGAAACCTAGACGTGTTCGAGCGATGGCTATGACCATTCAATATGGAGTAAGAGGAATGATACCGGTAGCCCAAAGTGAGGCGTTCAAGCAAGAGAACATACTCGCAAAAAGACTACATGGTTTAGATCAACTGATGGAAAGGAAAGAAGAAGAGAGTTTGTATTTAAAGGATCGTATTTAGGTTCCATTGGTAGAAAGTGAAATGGATGAGGCCCATGCATCAAGGTACTCGGTACATCCGGGAGCGGATAAGAAGTACTATAACCTTGGAGACATGTATTGGTGGCCATGAATAGAGAAGGATATAGCTATCTATGTTAGCAAATTTTGAACTTGTTTAAGAGGTGAATGTTGCAATGCCAAAGACTTTTGGTTTGCTGCAACAGCTTGAGATACTTGAGTGAAAATGGGATATAATTACCATAGATTTTATCACTAAATTGCCAAGGTCAAGTAGTGGGAATGATATGATTTGGGGTGATGGTCGATAAACTGACCAAGTCACCTTATATTTCTAGCTATACGAGAAGATTACAAGAGGAGAAGTTGGCAAGGATTAATATTTATGAAATAGTAGCAAAGAATGGAGTTCCGGTGTTGATCATCTCAGATTGAGATCGGAGATTTACTTCGTGGTTTTGGCAGACGCTGCAGAAAGCATTAGGAACACGACTAGATAGTGTACGGCTTATCATCCTCAAAGGGATAGACAAAGTAAGCATGCGATTCGGACTTTGGAAAGTATGTTAAGGGCGTGTGTGATTGAATATGGTGGTAGATGGGGTGTCCACCTACCGTTAGTTGAGTTATCTTACAACAACAGCTATCATTTGAGCATTCAATATGCTTTGTTTGAAGCCTTATATGGGAGGAAATGTAGATCGCATGTTTTGTGGGCAGAGATTTGAGAAAGTAGTTTGATTAGACCTGAATTGGTGCAGGAAAAAACTGCTAAAGTAGTGGTTATTAAGGAAAAGCTCCAAGCGGCGAGAGATCGTCAAAAGAGCTATACTGACAACAGGCGCAAACCGTTGGAATTTGAGGTTGGAGATCGTGTGATGCTAAAGGTGTCGCCTTGGAAGGGCGTGGTTCGTTTTGGGAAGAAGGGTAAGTTAGCCCCGAGGTATGTAGGGTCATTTGAGATTCTTGAAAGGATCGATCTTGTAGCATATCGGTTAAGGTTGTTCGAGGAATTGAGTGGTGTACATGACACGTTTCACGTGTCAAACCTAAAGAAGTGTTTGGCGGATGCTAGCCTGCATGTGCCATTGAATGAAATTAAGGTTGACAAAACTCTTCGTTTTGTTGAGGAACCTGTAGAGATTATGGACCGAGAAATTAAGAGTTTAAAACGTAGTAAGATATCACTTGTAAAGGTTCGTTGGAATTCAAAGCGTGGTCCCGAGTTCACTTGGGAGCGCGAAGATTATATGAAGTCTAAGTATCCTCAGTTGTTTGTTGATCGTACTGATGAGTCGGCTAGTTAAATATCAGGACGAGATTTCCTAAAGGGGGGGATACTGTGACAACCATGATTTGAGCAGGTTAGATTATATCTTTAGATATGGCTAAGAGTTCATTTTATGTGTTTAGGTATGGTGCTATATGATTTTATGTATGCTAAGTGGGTTAAGTAATGTGCGTAATATCATTTTGAGGTGTGTGGGCATCTCATTTTGAGTGTGTTAGTGTTGGATAATGAGTATTCCATTTGTTCACGTTTAGTGATAATGGAAAAGGGATGGCGTATTTCATACATCAATAGTTGGATGACTAAGTGTTAAGCATTTATGAGAAATGTGGCATTTTAGAAATGAAATAGGTGAGTGAAATATAGAAGTTTGTAGCAAACTTTCTAAAAATAGAAAGTGGTTTGGTGAAATGAAAGTTATAATTAAAAAGTTTAGTAAGTAGCGTTTAAGTAAAAAAGTTTAATCAATTTAGCTTAGGTTTTTATAAAAACTTAAGGAAATGAAGTAAATTAGTTAATTAATAATTTAATAAAAAAAAATATAAAATATTTAAATATTATAGGGTGCGTCCGATTTTGGGTTTAAAAGAAAGAAATTTTTTTTTACTAAACTAAGTTTGGGTTGGACTAGGACTTGTAGGATTTAGATTAAAAGCCATACTTGGCCCATCCTTTTCCTCTTTATCTTATGCCGTACGATTTCACCTCTCCCAAAACCCTAAGAAGTTGATTTTCACTTGTGGATCCAAGAAACATTCAAGAGTTGTGGTTTAGGTGTTAATCATCAAGGTAAGTGTGTTCATCCTAGTTTAAATAATGCATTCATGTAAAAAATCATGATAGATTATAGGGTTTCATAAAATTCAGAATATTAATGATATTTAATGATGATAGAATGATTAGGGCTTGATTAGGGTCATGATCATGCAGTTGGTTAGGTTAGATTTGCGTTAAAAACTTGATTTAGGGTAAGCAGAATTTAGGGTTGTGTTCACGAGTGAATATCTCCATGATGGTAATAGGTTTTTGAGTGTTTCTGGACTCTAAACAGTAGCTCATTAAATGTACTTTCCAGAAAATCCAGCATAGAAAGTTTTTAAGGTCGGAAAGTCATTCAAATGTTGGTTACACTAAAAGTTGTCAAAACAGTAAATACAGGTCAAATTTGGATCATGTTTAGGAGGGTAAAACCCTAACTTAAAATTCAAATTAAGTTTATCCCTTATACAGTAGTTAAGTTTCATATGTCTATGGATAATCCTGTAAAAATTAGCCTCTGAAAGCATGTCTAAGTATGGTAGTTAGAGTGATACTTTTTAGTGTGCAATCAGATCAGAATTAGGACTGTTATGAAGTTTTATTTTCTTAGGAATACTTGTGCATGTAAATGGCTTTTAGGAATCCAATGGTAGTTAGAGAACACATAAAAGAACATAGATGATTTTTGGTATAATTTATAAATGTCATTAAATAAGGGTTTTTGGTACGTAAAGAGACACTAAAATTCTGCAATTCTGAGTTAATTATAGGTAGCTAGTGTAAAGTGTTAATAAGATGGTTAAGGTTGGGCGTGGTGTCGGGGTGACTCATGATGGTTAACTAAACCCTTAGACATCCATCATATATGTGTTACATGGACTTGAGCTTTTAGCTTGGTCGCGTGTAACCGTGTTTATTTATTTGTATAGTTGCGTGTAGAGATTTAGAAGCTGCGGTTGAGTATCCAGGTGAGTTTCATAGCCCCTAATCTCTTGTGATTTATTGGGGTGGAAATGATGCAAATAGATTTGAAATGTTTTAAATTACTTTAATTATGTGTCTTTATTTTAAAAGTGTATGGACTTTACTTGGCTATTGTATGTTACGTGCTAAATGCTTATGTGTATTTGGATCGGGGGTAATGTTCCTACCCATTTGTTGTGATATCGGGATCGAGGGTAACGTTCCTACCCATGTGAAGTGATGGTTTTAATGGATCGGGGGTAACGTTCCTACCCAAGTGTTGATACTTGTTGGATCGAGGGACACGTTCCATTCCTATGCTCATTATGGTTACATTTGCATGTTAGCTTATATGATAGTACAGTAATTGTCCTGTCATGTTTTTATTAATTACAGTAATTGTTTATAAGCTTTAATTTTAGTGTCTTAAACCTATGACTCTCACCAACCTTTGTGTTGACGTTTTAAGCATCATTTTCAGGTAATCTTCTTGAGGATAAGGAAGTTAGGAGAAGTGGCTAGTGAGACCGTAGGCTTGCATGCGAAGTCATTCTCCTAGAGATTTTATTTATGTCTTTTGAATTGTTGCTATTTGATTGATCATTGGATGTTTAGATTTTGGATTATGTTTCCTTGTGGTATGACTTTGTTATCTTAATGCAAGACTCCTTTATCTTGTGTTAGATATTGTCATGACACATTGTGTCTCCTTTGTTTATCTATTTCATTTAGTTCTCTCTATTGTTGACACCATTGTGTTATGATGATATCCATGATGTTACGCCTCGTGTTTCCGCTTAGGCGGGGTGTGACACCTTCCACTATCACTAATGAAAATTCCACCAACAATGCATGAACGCCAGGTAAAACGCAGCGGACAGTTTTTTTTATTAAACTGCGATCCCACTCAACGCTACCAGACACGCGTCTCTCATATATTATATCTACCATCCCACTTTTCGTCCTTTAAGATTACTAATCAGTTTAGGATTAGTTGCAGTTACGTAGTGTCAAAATCAGATAACCATCCTGCCATGGCAAAAAGGTTTCAGATTTTACAGAACCCATATTCAAAGATAAAATCGTCAATATTTATTCAATACCTATAAGGCTCGGGCCTGCAAATATAGATGGAAAACTAAATACCATTATTGGATGCAACTGTTAACCCGGGTCAAGTTACCTCACCAAGATACCTTGGCTGTAACAATTATCAGGTCAGGTTACCTCGCCAAAATACCTTGGCTGCAACAATAATCGGGTCAGGTTACCTCGCTAAAAACCAATGTTGGCATATTGTGGCCACAAAACATATAAACACACGCGTTAGTCATCATTTCCTTAACAAAATCACACGAATCTATGAATTCAATTTATAATCACAACCCAAACACGCTACTGTTGTTTGACAGCGGCTGCAAGAATACGTGTCAAAAAACACGCAACCCACATCCTAAAATCATATTGTAACTATCAGATAAACTAACCCAACATGGCAACAAGTTAGCTAACAAAATATATCATCGTTGGGCAGAAATATTCGTAACTAATTACTCCCTCCGTCCCATTTTTATTGTCCACGTTTTCTTTTTGGGACGTCCCAATTTAATTGTCCACTACTAAAAATAGATAGGGAAGTTTGATCAAGTTTACTATATTACCTTTGTTTGAAATTATTATTACAAACTTTAAAGAAGACTTTAATTAATTAGCTAAGGGTAAAATTGTCATTCTGTCAAAAAGTAAGAGAGAGAAAGCAGTAATAAATGCACTTTTATTAAACTGTGTGTTTTTTGTCGGGGGACAATAATTTTGGGACGGAGGGAGTATTTAATTTGCTAAATGTCGTTAGATGGTCAAGATTATGATTATCCGTTGGGCTAATCCACAATCCCGAACATTCCAAATGTAATTCATTCGCCTAATTGTTTTTATTAGTAGCCTTTCGTTAGGCCGGCCACTAATTTTGAAAAATTAAGTAGTCATAAGTATGACGGTCTATTCATTTAACTGTTTTGACTAGTAGCCTTCCGCTGGGCAGACAACTAATCTCATCAATTAAATTGTCATAAGACATGATAAAACCATTTTTTTTTTTTTTTTTTTTTGAACGGCGACTTTTATTAAGAAAAACTAGCAAGGAGCTAGAAATTACAAAGAAATAAGAGACGGGTTTTTATACCAATCGTCCCAGCTAAACAAAGTATTGCATCTATACCGACACCAGTAATAAGAACTACAAATAATCTCATCAAAAAACGTCTCCTTAGATTTGGGCTTGGCCTCGAACATCTTCTTATTACGAAAATTCCATAGAAGCCACCACATCACAAAATAAATACCTTGGAACATGCTTTTATTCTTCTTCGGCAGTTTTACATTATCGATCCAAGACCTCCATTCTCCGTAAGAGTTAATATCCATAAAAGGCACGTCCCACCACCGATTTATTAATTTAGAAATCTTCTTTGCCGTGTTACAAGCGAAGAACAAATGATCATTGGTTTCAATCCCGACATCACAATTCACACAAGATAGAGACTCAATATCTATACCACGTCTGGAAATGTTAAATCTAGTAGGTAAGGAGTTCGTCATTACCTTCCAAGCGAAGGTGTTCACTTTGTTGGGAACATATCGAATCCACCTAGTCTTTAGATCACCTTTCGGAAGTAATCGCGAATCTATCATGTTTCTTGACGAAGCCACGGTATAACCACCAGAATTGTTCAATGTCCAAGACCATGAATCAGGAGACTGAGTAAGCACCACAGGGTTAATCACTTTCGCTAACTCTTCAACTTGAGTGAGTTCCAGCCCTCCTCTCGGATGTCTACGAAACGAATGGTAAAGACTAGGATGCGCAAGTTTTTGACCTACTGTAATTTGTTTGCTGTTTTCGAGAGCATACGCTCTAGGGAATCTATTCTTAAGCTTGCCCCCATCACACCACACGTCATCCCAGAATAAAGTCGAAAGGCCATTCCCAAGTTTCTTCTTCATGAACAAAAGCAGGTTAATACCCTTTTCCTCAAGCCTCCTAACCTCTTTAATAATATTTATCCAACATGAATTAGCTCCTTTACCCGAAATCTCATCAATCTTTCCATTGGCTCCGTGTATAGCCTTGATAACACGAGACCAAAGCGTAGGCTCATGGGCTAAAAATCTCCAAACCCATTTAAATATCAATCCTCTATTAAGAGCATAAAGACTAAAAATACCTAGACCACCGTTATCTTTAGGAGCAAGAGCCTTCTTCCATTGAACCCACGAAGCTTTTTTACCCGAACTCTCATGACCATTGAAGAATTTACTTCGAAGAGATTCCAGAATTTGAATGACACCTGCAGGAACTTTAAACATTGACATGTGAAAAATAGGCATCGAGCCAAGTACCGATTTGATTAACATGAGCCGCCCTCCAATCGATAACATTTTCATCTTCCATCTTGATAGACGTCTTCTAATTCTATCAATAATGTCCTTCCAAGATTGAATTTTATTCATGTCCCCTCCAACATAAGAACCAAGATATAAAAAAGGAGCTTTAAGAACAAGACATCCGAATTTGGTCGCCGCTCGAGAGACTTTACCATTATCAACTTCAATGCCCATGATTTTGCTTTTGCACATATTGATTTTTAAACCTGAAACCTTATGAAAACAATCAAGAACATGGATAAGAGAAGTTATATTACTTTCGCTCCATTCACCTATAAAAACCGCATCATCCGCATAGAACATGTGCGAAAGATTAACCAAACCACCAACATCGATACCATGGAACATACCCGCATCAACCACTCTTTGAAATGAAATATGGAGACTTTCCATGATTAATAAGAATAAAAAAGGAGATAACGGATCACCTTGTTTAAGACCTCTACCAAATTGAAACTCGTCGGTTGGACTACCATTGATAATGATAGACCCTTTCGAAGAATGAAGACAACATTGAATCCATTTTCTCCATTTATCCCCAAACCCAAACTTGCCTAAAACATCATCAAGAAAATCCCACCTTACCGAGTCATATGCTTTTTCAAAGTCCACTTTGAAAAGAAGAGTTTGTTTTTTCTTCTTCTTACACCAAGACATGACTTCATTTAAAATAAAAGGCCCATCAAGAATTTACCTATCTTTAATGAAAGCCGATTGAACCTCATTAATAATTCCCCCCAAGACATCAACAAGACGATTAGTTAAAATCTTAGCAATGATTTTATATATGCTACCAATGAGGCTAATCGGTCTAAAATCCTTAACAAGATTAGCATCCGGAATTTTCGGAATTAAGGCAATGAAAAATGAATTACACCCTTTGGATATTAATGTAAATGTATATCTATCGAACCTGAATGTATGTTTATCTTTAAATTAATCAGTGCAAGTTTTTTTGTTAAGCATTGTTTTTGACCTTTTGGCTAACTGGTCCACAAGGTTTAAATCATGGTCAAATTATGTTCCACGATTATATATTCAAATTGCTAGGGACTTGTAGGTTTCGGATCGATATTCCAACAATAATTTATTCGCACCCTCCAATGCAAACCGCTTCCAAGAAAATCAACCTCGTGGATCATGGCACTATCGGGGTACGTAGTTTATGTTTCAATCTTCAACCCTCGAAACACTTTCTTATCTTTGAATCACCCCCTACCTGTAATCTCACATTGTAACTTCCTCTAGCAACTCGCCGTGAAACAAAAAATAAGAGCTTTTAAGATTTGGGATCAAATATATAATGAATAAGTATATAAGTCAAAAGTCAAAAATTTTGGGAGCCCGTTATGCATTTGTACGTAATCCATAGCTAGTGGCAAAAGTTTAAACATTCACTACAAGTAAAAGTAAAACGAGCGACGAGGATTTTGGCGAGGACCAAAGCTCACTAAACGAAATTTTTTTTTTTAATTTATACCTTGACCGTGACTAAAAGGAGAAGAAAATTTAACGAGACCCTTTGCGAAAACATGTCGTCACAAAACGTTTGATCATATTTTGACTTTTCCTCGCTTTTTCATTTTCACTATCACGCACCCAAGAAAATTAAACAATATCACGTACATTAACATTTTGATAATTATTGTCGGTCTCATATAATTCAATAATCACAAAGTATTATGAGACTTATTTTTAGGGCTGTAAACAAACCGGACGAACACGAACGGAGCCTTGTTCATGTTCATTCATTTAATTTTAACCGGACAAATAAACGAACACGAACGCTTAAACGGACGAATTTTTGTTCATGTTCGTTTATTAAGAAAATGACTTGTTCGTGTTCGTTTATGTTCGTTCATTAAGAAACTAAACGAACATAAACGATCGAACACAAATAAACGTAGAAAAAAAATTAAATTTAGCAAACTATGCTTAATATTTTGTTTTATAAGTGTTATTTTGTTTAAACATACCAGTTTTAAAAATATACAATTAAAAGTATCATATATGAACATAAACGAACGTTAATGAACGAATAATCGGACGTTCACGAACATAAATGAACAGACGAAACTTTTATTCATGTTCGTTCATTTAACTAAACGAACGTAAAATAATGTTCATATTCGTTCATTTAATAAATAAACGAACTTAAACGAACTTTTTACCGGACGGTTCATGAAATGTTCACTGAACGTTCAGTTCGTTTATAGCCCTACTTATTTTGGTTCTTTTCTTTAACTGTAGAGTTGAGCACTGTTGTCTCTTAATCATCACTTAATGGACCAATTATATTTTGCTTACTTTAGAAGACGAAAAATGTCCATCAGATCATCAAGTTCTTGTACTTTGTTTCATTATAACGTGTTTACAACATATATTTGAAGTATATTGGTCAGCCCAAGAATCAAATTTAGTGCCCTAAAAATGGTTGATTTGAATAGAATAAAAGACACACGCCATTGGTCGAAGATATTTGGTCAAGGAAAATTAAAAGAACCCTTCAAAGGCAAACTATTTGTGAACCATATATATATATATATAAGTCTCTACTCTTTAATTACCCAGATTTTTCTTAAATCAAGATTCATTTTAAAGTGAATAGTTCATTCCCATTTCCCAACGACAAAAGAAAACCATAATCTTGAACTTTAAACCAAAAACATGAAACACCAAGTCATTTCTGTAGCTCTTATGGCAACATTTGTTCTTTTACTTCTTAGCTTCACACCGACTAGAGCAAGTAGAACTTTAGATGGAGATTTTAGAGAAACGTGGATGAAGGGAAGCAATCTTCTATTATCTTCGTTACAAAGTAGAAAACCACCACTCAGGTCACCAGGAAATGGTTGTAACTCGACCGGCAACGGTGGTAACTCTTGTATTGGCTCCAAGAAGGTTGCCGGACGTCCAAATGCTGCTACCGCTCCTCCACCACCTGAATTTTCTAAATCGCTGGTTCAAATCAGAGAGGCCGCTAGCAGTTAGCAGAGGGGTCTCGGATGGGTGCGCAAGAGGTGCAGTCGCACAGGGCCTCCGCTTGTAAAGGGCCACATTTTTATTAATTTTTAATATAAATATGTATAATATTAAACATATATGAGCAATGTAATTCAATTATATATGCAACTTCACTTTATTTTACAAGCGTAATGAGGCCTCTTCGTTGTTATTGCCTAGGGCCACCAAAGATAACGAGATGCCTCTGGTAGTTAGCCATCCGTGCTTGCATGCTGTTATAACTATATATGGACTTCTTTGTCAATTACGTACTTTTTATTTTGTACATGAACGTAGAAACAAAAATATGCAGTAGCTGTTATGATATATATATAATTCTTTTGTTTGATTATTTGAATATGCCTTTGAAATGTGTTCGTATGCACGCGTTTACAGATGCATATTTTGGCATATACTGTAATTAAGAGAGCTGGATATTCTCGTGTTATGGATTCAAGTCATGACCAAAAAGTGATGCCACATAATCTTAATTTCCTACGGCATCACACTATTACATGACATCAAAAATAGGCTCCCTCCTTTGCACCACAAGATGTGATGCCGTGCGAGGATTTTTTTTCTTCTTCATTTATATCAATTAAGAAGTAAACAATTTAACAACTTAGATAAATTTCATTAAAATTAGAGTTAACTACATTTTTGGTCCTTGTGGTTTATCGGGTATAACGGTTTTAGTCCAATAGTTTAAAATGTAACGGATCTCGTCCATTTTTAGTAAAAAATAACACTTTTGGTCCGCTTTTGGTCCCTGTGGTTTGTCGGGTATAACAAGTATAGTCCAAAATGGACCAAAAGTGTTACGGGTCGACCAAAAATGGACGAGATTCGTTACGTTTTAAACTATTGGACTAAAACCGTTATATCCGACAAACCACAAGGACCAAAAATGTAGTTAAATCTATTTTCTTTTACTTTACATTCTTTGTTCTTAAAGCCTTAAAGTGAAGTTATTTTTTTTACTTTTTTTATGTTTTAGAATTCTTTTCTTGTTGTAGGCACGTTATGGTGCCAAAATGGCGCCTGTAACGCACGTCATCCGCCAACACTGCACCATAGTCTCTCGTTGTAAGTGACAATGTGATCCCAAAAACGAGCTTTATGCATTTTTTTTTAAATGTAAAAGTGGAGTGAGCAGGTTTTTTTGACGTTTTTCTGTGGTGTTTTATAGTAATGTTATTTGGGGATATTGTCTTTTTAGTTTTTTGTTATAGGAATATTATAAGGTAAAAAGTTGACGTGATAGCGCGTATAGCTCAACGCAACTACCACTTTACTTTAAGGTGGTTTGGTTGTTAGGTACTTAAGTATATTGTTATTTTTACAGTCAACTGTTCTTCAAATTCGATCAACAAACGGTCACACATCCCTAACAGCTGGTCAGCAAGAGGAGGGATGCCAGGGTTTCTTCCGTCGTTGTATATATGAGCGTTGATTGTCGCATTTCTTCCAACCTTTCTCGCTTGATAGCCTCTTCAAACCGTCTAAGCTCAGCAACTTTCTCTTGTTCTTCTCTTCTTCT
>BQNB010197382.1:0-11216 GCA_026074375.1 Tanacetum coccineum | reverse complement strand
CCTGCTGGCCTATTAAAGGTGGTGAAGTGCATGAGGAGGAAGTACATGGAGCTGAAACAAGATCAGCCATGCAAAAGGTGAAAGCAAAAGTTGACAAGCTAAAAGGAACAATCATGCATGGCCACGGGCATGGGCATAAAGATGAAACAGAAGCTGGTGAGCTAATTTCTTCTTAATTTGTTTACCATTTAATTTGATAAAAAAATTTTTTTGGGTAACTATAGTTTCTGACCTTTTGTATATTCGCAGTAAACAACACTCCAGCAGTTAGGAGTGGTCTAATGGAACCAACTGTTATGGGAACACCAGTACTAGCAGAAGATCTTTACGCTACACATTCGGACATAGTCGACCCACCCGTGAGATCATTTTCGCAGTGGGAAGAAGAGGAGAAGCACGGTGATCCACCCCCGGTCTCCACAGGTCTTTATGGAACTCGTTTATTCGAGGACGAAAAGAGACATGCAGCACCAGCACAACCAGTGTCGGTTGGAAGTCATGGAACTCCAGCCTCGGGTAAGGACGAAAAACGTGAAGATACGGGAGTTTATGTTACTCATCCGGGTGGTCCTCATGTCTATGCTGATCAAGATTTGAATAAGGAAAATATTCCGAAGGGTGATGTTGGGAGATCATCTGGAATGAGGGTAGATCCTAATGCTCCTGGTGCAAGGACAGGTTATCCGGCGAATTACGGGACTGAAGTTACTGATCCTACATATACAGGTATTACCAGCAAAGTGTCGTGTATGATTATTAATATGTTACACATGTAGCAAGTTGTATAATATGTGTCGAAGCAACTAGCAAAAGTTTATATTTTCAAGTTTTTTGTTATGAACAATATTTTTTTATTTATTTCATTAGGTAAAGGTAACAGCTTGATATTTGCTGTAAAACATGGTTAAGTTTTCGTGTAACTTTTTTACTCCAAAGTGGTAATTAGTACTCAACATATGCATGGTAGGGCTATGTTTAACGAAACCGGTTCTTTTATAAAAAATTGTGGGTAGTTAGTGATTAAGTGTTTGTTTTTGTAGGTGGGCACGAAGCTGTAGGGATTACAGATGTGTTGCACTCGTTCCACAAAATGTCGGTCCTCGACACACCTGAAACCGAATCCGAAACCAAACCTTTCAAGTCCGGAAAAAATGAACCGAGTGATCAGTTTTCTGCTAAGCAAGTTGATAATACACCCCTAGACACAATTGCAGCAGACCCATCTAACAAAAACAGCAGCTACGCCCAAAGAATAACATCTGCCACATCAGCAATCACGGGTAAAGCCGCAGCGGTGAAAGAGTCTATTGTCGGTACATTGAGTCCCTCGGGTGATAACAAAAGCGCCACAAAGGATTATGTGCATAAAGTAGCAGATACAGTAACCGGTACCATAAGTCCGGTCTACGAGAAAGTGGTGGGTGCAGGCAGCACGGTGATGTCGAAAATGCATGGCTCGGGACACGACGAGACTACTGGAAGTCCCGGAATGACAACTTTGCCAACAAGCAAGGGTTCTGGGGTGAAGGAGTATTTGATCGAGTCGTTTAAGCCCGGGGACGATGATAAAGTGTTGTCAGAGACAATAACAAATGCATTGCATAGGAAAAAAGCTAATACGCAACAAGAGACTATCACCATTAAGCCTGGGGATGATGATAAACAGTTGCCGGAGGTTGTAAAAAATGCATTGCACAAGGGAAAAGCGGATACGCAACAAGAGGTTATTACTACTCCAGAAGGAGAGACTACCATCATTACGACTACGACTTATGGCAAGTGTGGTTAGCTCTAATCGTTATGTCATTTAGCAGGTCTGTTAGCAAAATGTTTATAATTTGGTGATATGGTGTTTGTTTGCAGTGATCAACGACGACGAAGGGGAAAGAAGACTACAAGAAAACTAGACTGCATCCGCGTTTCTTTCTGTTGGTAGTGTGGATATATGGTTTGTGTTTTTAGTTGGTTATCAGTACGTGTCATGTGTATGTTTTGTTTTGTTGGTATAAAGCCGTCTTAAGATAGTAAAATGAATGCGTATGGATTTTTATGGCTTTTGTATGTACGTCG
Source organism: Tanacetum coccineum (assembly GCA_026074375.1). Classification (NCBI taxonomy): domain Eukaryota; kingdom Viridiplantae; phylum Streptophyta; class Magnoliopsida; order Asterales; family Asteraceae; genus Tanacetum; species Tanacetum coccineum. Next base: position 9,146 of record BQNB010197382.1, on the reverse strand, counting down.
AAGGCATGGGATACTTGGTATGAATGTGTAATGTCGATGCATGATAGATTGCGGCATCTAATATGGAATTAACTTGTATGCTTGTAACTACTATATATAGTCGGTCGGCTTTAGCTATTAGCTACAATTTGTTTTGTTTCTATTACAGGCAAATCAACTTGATTTGTTATGGTGTCGTTCTAATATCTAGATTTCGATCTATCTGTGACAACATGTGGCTTTGAAACAACATCCAATGTTGCAATTGAACATGGGGTGTTCATCTAGAGCCTGATCCAAATGAAAACGCAAACAAGAACATGGTCCTCTTTTTGCTCAAAGGCCATACAAAGGTCCCTAGGTGTGAAATTTTGCTTCCGACTGTGGCATAGGGGCGGTCTTCATCTAACTTAAAGATATGGTCCTTTCCTTTAGCATATCTCTGACTCGTTCGCTGCTCGACTTGTTGGTCACTCGCTACAAGTTGGTTTTTGCATGTGTGTGCCAACTTCAGAGAGGAGGACGATAGTTGATGAGTTAAGTCGACTCTCTCTACAATTTGGTTATTTTGCAAAGTGCGTGTCGCCAAAACTTCAGAACGAGAGATGACGATAGTTGATGAGTTAAGTCGACTTTATTCTGATGTAGTCATAATATCTGCACCAAATACCGAACACCAAGGGATATAACATCGTACATTCATTAATTAAGACCACATAGGTTGATCATGGAGTAGTTTTTGTTACCTGATAAAAGATTGAAGATCATTCGAAATGGCTTTAAGATTTCTAACAATAATGCTGGTAGAGATACGCGTCAACGATAATGTTAATTAACCAAAGTATAAAGAGACCGCCCGACCACGATAGTTGCTGTTTAGTCTAATCAGATTGACCTACCCGCTCACGCATCTATGGTGCTCATTGATCTTTGTACTTGATCATGCCATAGTCACGAAGCCTGACCACGGTGCGTTTATAATTTGTTCATGCCTCTCAAAATGAGATATGGATGACCTACCACATTCAAAGAAAACCAATTAGAAATGTTAGTTCACACCCATGGGGAATAACTATAGAGCATAAAAAATTTACCAAGATATTTACTACTTCATAAGTATCATATCTGTTTTCTTAAAGGTTTAACCAACACACGTATAGCTCACATATAAATGAGTCGATATGTTGCTCGAGTTAAGATGGATGACCTTTGGTGCTTGCAACAGGTGCACATGTTTAATATTCTATCTGGTAATCGTCATATCTATATGTTCGTGCCAAGTTCTGTTACTCAAAAAGCATTGTAGAAGACTAATATGCCTTTTGTCCATGGCTAGACTTTATCTCTCAAACAAGTGCATTTTAAACCGGTATGCATCATTGGTTCCTTGCATGGTCCATACATCGGCATCATGTTTGTATGTTGCATCATATATTCAAATTGTTCAAGCTGTTAGCGAATTCAACCATGGATAGAATCGGTTTCTCATTATTAACTCGACATCTTTTATTAGCATTGCTACAGGAGTAAAAAAAACTAAGTGGACTTATGGTTCATACATAAGAACACATTATTACAAAGTATGAAAGTAGTTATGGTATTTAGTATTTACATTAGCTTTATGAAATTAATCATTCCAATACTCTTCATCATCAATCTCTTCTTCTTTTTCTTCTTGCCGATTTTCTTTCTCTTCACCTTTGTTATCTTTTTTCTTCTTTTTCTTCTTTTTAGTCTTCTACACATTCTTCTTTTCAGGGACAGGTTGAGGTTCTGGTGGTGCCGTTGGACCAACCGACTCTATGTCGACAATGCCTACAACTTTCACCAGCTTCTTCACCAATGCTACTGCGTCCATATCTCCAACGACTGTTAGCTTCTGATCTTTAAGGTCTGCTGCTATCGAATCAACTCCTGTACGTAATTCAAAATTTCAACCATCAAGTTTGCGTTGAGTTGCCATAATATTCCCAATAATGAAAAAAAAAATGCAACAATAACTTTGGATCGGAAGGTACCGTAGATATCAGCAGCACCTTCAATAGCTTTTTGCTTCGTTTTGTCATCAATCATGCTAATAAGTTTTAAGACCACTTTCTGTTTTTCACATGTGCAAAAAGCATGAATTCAAAATACAGATACTGCATATGCAAAACATAAAAGTTTCAAATTTGTAACTAATGGTATCCTTAAGTTGTTATATGGGTGTTTGTACTTGCTTATCTAAACTGCTAACATGACCTTTCAGGCTAACATACCGAGTTTTATGGATGTAGCGCAACGTGTTGGTGATTCAAGATTACCAAACTACTAAAATAATATATGTTTGATGGGAATACTAGAAGTTATATTACCTGAGCCATTTGAGTTGTTTAAACATGAATTTGGATAGATGAAGTCACTCTTGAGGTCACCTTCCTTTTGGAACATATGAATAGAGGAACACAGATTGTAGCTGTACAATTATTTACTGAGTGTGTTTTTTTCTTATGCTTTTGGTCCACCACATTGCCAACATGCTTTATTAAACACATTTGCATATCAAATTTGACATTGAAGATGTGGGTTCAAATATGAGGGGTTGAGGTGTATTTGTGTGATTTTTATTTGACTTAAATAGATGACAAATCCACAAAATCAGAGAACTCCAACTCATAAAATAGTTTGACTCACAACATCAGAAGGCAAAGTCCACAGAAGCCACACAGCAAATAGTTAATTTGGTTCATTGTGATGCACAATAATGGTGTTAAAGAGTTCGACTTTAGAATTCACGTTCGTTGGTTAGTTTTGACTTTTACGTTGACTATTTCATCATATCCTTGTATATATACTGCGTGTGCAGAGTTTGTTACACTAAATTGGAGATTACCACCATTAAGATGGATAAATAAAGATCAAAATACCTTCTCACTCATTGTTCGTTAAAGGATTTGTGATGGCTAGTGTTGATCAATCAAAACTTTTCATGGCTTTCTCTTGCAAGGGAAGATGAAAAACAACTTGTGTCAAGGCGTAATGAGAAGCCGCTCAACCAAAAATGTTTCACAGTTGGCACTAATGGACTGTGTGCTATGGAATCTAGTCCCTCATGGTCACGACAGTAACAAAAATACAGAGCCTGCCGTTTTATCATAACATGTAATGGTCAAGCAAAATATAGCTTTCGACAAATGAACCACATAAGCTATTTAAAGTTTTAAATAGCAGGATTACATTGCTTATTAATCCAAACAACCTCCAAGTGGAAACTAATACGACCCGTATCAGAAACATATTCAAAACAGGCTCAACATATTCAAAACAGGCTCAAGTCTTTAAGACTTTACTAGGTATGCTTTGTAGCTCATTCATTTACTTCAAACATCAAAAGCCCATTTGTTGCAAGCAAAACACACAACTCTGCCAATCAGTGTGTATTAAATTTGTCTAGTCATACACTAGTCACCTCAATACTAACTCCAAAACAAAATTAATTACCCAAGCACCGAACACACAATTTCCAAATTACATTATGGCACATGCATGAGGGTTATCATCACTAAAAAGCGAGGCAACAGCCTCATCAGACGCGATAGCAACAGAGTAAACCGAAGGGGTGTGGAAGAAAGTGTGCAAATTGTGTCCAGCAGTTTCATTCCTGTCGTAATAGTATTGATTGGCAATGTGGGCAGGGTACTTATAGAACGAAGCAAAATGGGATGAGTAACCCGGATATGGCCATGGCTCGGCTGCTTTTCCTGCTCGCTTGATGGCTTTCAACACTTTGCGTTCTTCCAAGCCGTAGCCTTTCACCACGACCTTTTGCATCTCCATGTCTATTTCTATATCTTCCACTCCTATGAACATCATATCACAACGCCTCACCAGTGTCATTTTAACCGGTTAAACTAGTAACATACTTAATAAGTTATAACACTCTTCATCCTTTAAGGAGTTGTACCAGATTTATGTGGAGAGGTCACTTTTAAGAAACCCCTTGTGCAGTGTGAGTTACATATTCAAGTGTCCTACTAAATGTACCTAAATTACACTAATGATACGTGGAGTAAAAAAGATCTGCCTTTTACTTTTTAAGAATTCACTTGTCAACCATAAAGTGTAACAACTTTTATCAGATCTTTCTTACTCTAAAGTCTAAACATTTAGTTATTTTTATAGCTTAATTGCTTGAGTAATCATATTCATTTAGTCTGTGACAGTTTGAGTTTGTCTGTTATTGAACTATTCTATAAGAAAACATAATAGACTTTCTTGAACCCCTTCTTAACAAAATAGATTTTAGAATTTCTGCTACATTGCAAAGGGTCCAAAAAATGGCTTCATACCCGCAGAATAAATGTTTTTCGACACCTATATTCGCCTATACAAGACATGGAACGAGAAAAAACCCGACAAAACAAATTTAAGAGATGGAAACATTGCTAGGAATGAAGTTTACCTTTGAGCTTGAAGAGAGCTCTCTTGAGCTTTGTGTATAGTAAATCTTGAACAATTTGCGAATACAAATTGTTTGACAATTTTTATGCAAAAAAATTACATCCCAAAAACTTCAATAAATTGTATGTATATTAATTTAAAGATAACTCTAGTTGCGAATTCATTTTTCTCATGGTTGTTAAGATCTCGATTCTGATCTTAGGATCTTACGATTTTACGATACTGCAAAGTAAAAACGATTTAGATCTTACGTTGGATCTGTGCATAATTAGGATCTTATAGGATCCCGATCTTGACCATAACATCTTAAGATCTACTCCGATCCGATCTTACTTTTCTCAAACCACAAACTAAAAACCAAAAAATTTATGGGTTGTGTTTCGTAGAATTTAAAAAACAAAAAGTTAATCTTCTTAAACATTTCATAATCGTAATTTAGGATGACATTTCTATGAACATTCATATAATTTTGTGTTTTTGATACATAATAATGTGTAGATTTATATAATATTACAAAGACTTTTAAGACAATGACATTATAGTAGGATCTTACGATCCCGATATGGCTTTACGATCTCGATCTTACAAAGATAAAAACGATTCTGGGTAGGATCCCGATTTTGAAAACCTTGATTTTTCTTACTGATTTTTCTTTCTTTTAAAATAGTTGTCAATTAGGAAATGCATTTTGTTCATCTGAAATGTATAAAGAAGAATCTTTCAAAATTAATAGAGCCATGATATGGTAAGCGAAAAATTTCGCAGTGCCCATTTGGGTTCCGTGTTATCTTGAAATGACACTGACAATATTAGGGTTTAGGGTATGCCATGCTTAGTTTATTGATCTCGGGCATGTTTGCGTACGTATTTGGATACTCAAATGTTTTATTTAAAATAATTTATTTGGTCATTTGTGTAGTCTTTGATGAGCTCTACTTAATGAATAAAGATTTAATAAAAATAGTTTTAATATGCCTAAGATACGATGGTGCAAAATGTGTCAGTTTTTCATTTTGTAAAATGTTTAAAATCACAAATTTTAAACCTATGAAAGAGATGAATAGTATCGAATAGTACCATTTTTTATTTGTAGATCGCGTGGCTATGAGGGTGATATACTTTTTGTTTTTGTTTTTTAGGTCTTGTAGATGAATAGAGATGAATAGTACCGAATAGTACCAAATAGTATATTTCACTATACACTTTCACTATACTATATACTTCATGCAATAGTTAGTAACTTTCCCATGTTGAATCGATTATAAAAATTGATAGTCTGTCTCTTGACTTTAGTTCACAGAAACAGAAGGTGGAAGTTGGTGTTGTTGGCTTTCTTATAATTGAATTTACTCTTGAATTTATGCAAACGAAGACAGAAGTTCAAGTTGTTTGTTGAATGTTACCATTCGCTGGTTACTTGTTTATTATAAGATGGATATGACCGGTTACGAGGAAGAAATATTTTTATATTTGTATCATTTGAATATTTTAATTATTTTTGATGTTATATATGAGTAGTAATATATGGTTATTTTTTTGTTTGTCAAATCGGATACCCCATGTTCTTGTTTATAAGAAGTAAGTTAAAGTTACTTAAAAGAAATAAAGAATTATTTAGTGACACTCTCGGAATAATTAAGTTTAGGGCTACCCTTTTTGGTTGGGGTAAATAGATCAACCTGATTTAATTGATAGAGAAATGAATATTAATACAAATTATGTTAAGGACTCGCAAAATATGATGATGAAATTAAAGAAGATGAAAGAGGGTTCCACTTGAGAATTACTTCTATAAATAATGAAAATAAGTATACAATTTGGTAGAGAGGACATTCTGCCTAATAACAGGTTTAAGGTTGGAGTAGAAAATATTAGGCAGGATATTAGCACCCAAGCAAATACTTTCTTTTAGAGCATTACGAGTGTTTTTCGACACAATTTAGTATGGGACACCTATTACGGGAATCGACATAGAAAGGTCTATGTTGGCCTAACATTTGCTGAATATACGACAACGGATGATGTTGGCCTTTGTGTCTAGGCATCTTGCAACTTAGTTTTATTAGGTGGCCGGAGAATAAACGGAATTCCCCGGAGTGGTAGTTAAGAATAGAAAATAATAGCGTCGCTTTGGAACGAATATCCTTGGGGTTCATAAGGGTGGCCATCATTTGTATTCCCAACTTAGGAACGCAACCGTTAGACATGTGGTTTCCATGTATGTCTTTTTCATAACACTGCCAATTGCCAAACCAGGTATAAAACAATAGTGTTTTTTTTGTTCACGTGCCATTATTTTCATGAACAGGATTTTCTCTGAAATTTTCAGATTTTCTAGCCATGATGGCTTTTTCGGTAATTCTCTTTTTCTTAAGTTCTGTATACCTGCTAGATGACTGTGAATTTGTTTTTACTTTTTACGGCTGATTTGTAGTATAACATATACATGTTTGTCGGATTAGGGTTGCGAGTTTTTGTGAGAAACGTAATATGTTTGTGTTTAGCTGATTATGAGGACCATGACATAAACTATTGTATTATTTCGAAGGAGTGATTTGCACAGTTTTAATGATGTTAAAATTTTGATGACATGAGTATTTACAAAATACCTCCTCACACTATGTGTCAAATTACGAAAACTACCATCATTTTTTTATATAAAATACCCCTTTCCCCATTAACGGTCGTTAAGTAACGACCGTTAGTTTAATTTTTTTTAGAATTTTTTTTAGAACGGCAATTTTTATAAAAAAACTAGCAAGAAGCTAGACGCTTACAAAGAAATTAGATTAGGGTTTTTAAACCACTCAATCCAAGAAAATTTAATTCTAACTCTAGATCGGATCCATAAAAAAGACCTAGAAACAATGTCATCAAACATCATAGACTTCGCACGAAAGCCTGGACCGAAAATCGCCTGATTACGCCAATCCCAAATGAACCACCACACAATGTAACAAACGCCTTCGAAAACCTTTTTAAGATTATACGGTAATCTAATACTTAGCATCCAGTCGGTCCATTCTTCGTAAGAGTTAATCTCCTGATATCCCAAATCCCACCACCTCGAAATCTTGGACATGATTTGATTGGATAAATCGCAAGAAAAGAACAAGTGTCTGGACGATTCAACCATACTATTACACATGGGGCAGACTATAGAGCCGATATCCATACCTCTACGAGAAAGATTGAATCTGGTAGGCAAGTAATCATTAGAAACTTTCCAAGCGAGAATGTTGATCTTGATTGGAACCTCTTTAACCCACCGAGTCTTCACATTACCACACGGCAAGAAAGCAGCATCAATAGTTTTCCGAATAGAAGAAACTGAGAACTCCCCCGAGCCCTCTAAAGACCACGTCCATGTGTCTTTCGTATCACTTAGAATGCATCCTTCAAGAATTTCTTTTAGAATCGTCATTTGAATCTGTTCAGCCCCGCCCCTCGACTTGCGTCTAAAAGACCATTCCAAATCAACATGCGAAAGTTTAGTAGCTACCTGAATATCTTTCATAGACTCAAGCATATAAATTCTAGGCGCCAAGATTTTAAACGCCACATCCCCCCTCCACGCGTCATTCCAGAAAGAAATATTAGTACCATCACCACATTTCGGTTTAATGAAACTAACAACGTCAATACCTTTCAACTTCATGACAGCAACTTCTTGAATAATATTAAGCCAAATAGAGGGGAAAGTAGGTTTCACAGTCTTACCAATCTTGCCATCATCGCCATGTATCGCAGTGATCACTTTAGCCCATAATGAGTTTTTTTGAGTGATAAATCGCCACACCCATTTAAACATAAGGCCCCTATTTAAAGCGAATAAACTTGCCACACCAAGACCTCCTGCATCCTTTGAAGCCATCACTTGATTCCAGCTAACCCAACTTGATTTTCGAACTTTATTATCTGCACCATTAAAAAATCTAGCTCGAATGCCCTCCATAGTACGTAACACCGCCATAGGCACTTTATATATAGACATATGAAAGATCGGGGTCGAGCCTAAAACTGATTTAAGAAGGGTTAATCTCCCTCCTATGGATATAGTTTTAAGTTTCCATCTAGATAATCTTGTTACCAAAGTATCTATGACATCATTCCAAGCTTTAACTCTCGACATTCGATCTCCCACAACCGATCCAAGGTATTTAAATGGCATTTTTAACGCCATACAACCAATCTGCCGAATAGCCTGCTCAACCCTAGACGCATCCACGGCAATCCCCATTAATTTACTCTTCTTCATGTTTATACGGAGGCCCGACGCACTATGAAACACTTTGAGCACACGAACAATCGTATCAATGTTGGATTGATTCCACTGTCCCATAAAAATAGCATCGTCAGCATAGAACAAGTGTGAAACGCTCATCGATGAGTCTAATTTGATTCCCGAAAATAATCCAGCATCCACCACTCTTTGAAACGAGAGATGAAGGCTTTCCATGACTAAAATGAATAAGAAAGGAGATAATGGATCCCCTTGTTTAAGACCCTTGAAAAACTAAAATTCTGGCATGGGACTACCGTTGATCAAAATCGAACCTCTTGATGATTGAAGACAATTAGACGAATTCTAGGTTGTATGAAATTTTATAAATAAAACTTAATGCGTTTAATTGTTACTTGATCGGGTTTATGTTTATAATTAATTATTAATTCGGCATCCATGATAAATACATGCAATTATCATAGAGGGATATATGATATAAATC
>BQNB010197378.1:0-11216 GCA_026074375.1 Tanacetum coccineum | reverse complement strand
CTTAAAGGACTGTACCTAGTACTAGAAAGCAAACGTACATTAAATGGTAGTTAAACCACCCATTTATTGTTTGCCATGTAGTTTAGGTTAAACTTGTAAACCCTAATCTCTTTGCCTATAAAAGGAAAAGGATATTAAGAGTAAAGAGATATCTCTTCCAATTATTGCGAAACGCATTGAAGAGCTCTCGTATCTCTCAAATAAACTGAACAGAACTGCTGAAGCTGAAGCTTCAGTTCTAGTCATAAGTAGTTTGTTTTCTTACTCTTTTAACTTTGGTTAAGAGTTTAAGTTCGAAGGAGATAACACCTCAATTGTCATTCAACCACCATGCTATTCCGCAAGCAAGGTGTGTCATAGATTCTTTATTTAATAAGAACCTATACGTTGAAAAGTTACTTCTGTGTGTTTTAAACTTGTTATTTATAAATGCTTTATATATATGTTTAAAACTCACTTTGTTGCTATAAAATGTGATTAGTTTAATTTGATAAACCTAATATCACATTCAAAGGGAACAACAAGTGGTATCAGAGCCTTCTGGTTTGTAAAATCTTTTAGAAAGTTCTTTAAATTATTCAAAAGTTTTTTAAAATCAAGATCCAGTAACATGGCAACAGAAGTACCATAAACTCTTGAATATATGGGTGGACAGTTAAATTCTGCTCCTCTACTAGAGGTGGAAAATCTCACAAATTGAAAAAAGAGGTTCATGTGCCACATCGTTGGTATTGAACCCCAATTTGAGAACATCATAAAAAATGGTCCCTATATTCCCATGGCAGCTGGTCAAAGGAAGCCAGAAGTATAATGGACAACAAATGAGAAAGGCTGCTAACTTAGATCAGCGACTCAAAAGTCTCATCGTGTCTGTACTTCCAGATGACCAAATGAACTCTGTCATCCTTTATAGACTCCCCCTGGTGGGCAGTCTAAGTGACGATTAGGTTGGTCAGATATGTTTATGTAGATAGGAAAACTCGAAGGTGTCACAATGTAATTAGTGTTTTTTTTGTATGGGCTCATACAATCAAGCAAAACATGGGAAGTTTAGGACTTAATAACGACACGAGTTGAGACTGAGCTGTGAAAACTGGAAATCATCACAGGCTGCCTGTCTCGCTGGCCGATGTGGTCGTTGGTTAGATCGATTTTGGCTTCATGTGATCACTTCTTATCATAGTAATCTATTTCCGAGATACGTACTTTTTAAAAAGAAAAGATAACAAATGTACCCTATTTACGCTACAAATAACACACACTTGTCTCAGTTGAAACTTACGTAATTAAGAAGCATTTCACACCACATAGATACATTTACATGTGCTTTGACTTTGCAAAACCTTTATAAAAGTTAAACACGACCCACTATTAAGATTGACATCATTGTCATGATTATGTAATTAGAATGTCAACTATGTTTTGATTAGTTAAAACTTCATTTTAATAGACATCAAGAAAAGATTATAATCTTGGAATCTCATTTAAAATAAAGTTATTTTATTTCCTAAACTATATATGTGCATATCAATTTGAACATTTCTAAATTTCAACCATATATTTTGGAGACAATGATTGGAAACAGAGAAGGTAAGGCACATAGCTGGCTTCTTTTTCTTGTCCTTTTCAATCTTTGCTGGTTGTTGTGTTTTCTCTTCTAATTTATATATTTATTTTCCAATATAAAATGTTTGCTTTTAGTTTAACAGATCACAATCATTAAAAAAAATTTAAACATTTAATAAAATTAAAATATATTGTCTCACCTATTTCTTCTCTATTACTTTTATAAATTTTTAATACATACAAAACTCAATTCATAAACTATCAACAAAACAAAACCATTAAATTCTCATTTGTAAACAAACTCTCTTTAAATACAATAAAAATATATATGTTAATCTTTACAATTTAAACAACATCTTTTTAACAAAAAAAAAAAATTATATTAACTATTTTAATATTCCCACAACAAAAATCAAAAATAATTTAACTTTTTTTAAAAACTCTAAATCTCAAGAATTAACTACCAACTCAAATAAAATTTCTTCCAACATTCAATTCTTAATTTTTTCTGAAACATTCATCACATAAACAATTTACCTCAACAAAATACACTTTAAATTAATATTCATAAAAAAAACTAAATCTAACTCAATGCATAACCCAACACACACACCCACACACAATCTTATCATTATACAATAAAAGCAAAAACTCAAATAAAATAAGCAATCCCAATTATTTAATCCCTTCACTACATATCTTACCTTCTAATATAATACTTCCTATTAAATTCTCACATATACTCCTATAACAACTCTCTACTAAACTCTAACCTTATTGTGAAAGACCTAGATAGTGAGACCTAGAAAGTAAGACCAAGTGTATATGCACAACTCTCTGAACACTATATAGATGTTATCAAATGTAGCCAGTACAGGTGATCAGTGCTCAATATGCTATATAGTCTCTGAGAGTGACAGACTCTGTTCAGTCAGTCTATCTTAAGAAGAAGAAATATGAGTGCTTACTCTCATCTTGCCCAAGTGTCTATCGCTAGCTGTTAATATGTGATCTGTAGAGAACTCTCCACGCGACTATATACAACTCACACATTTTGTTACCAAGTAAATATATATCACGTATGACTACTAGCCTATCCTCTATGTGTGTGATCAGCGCTATACCATGACAGAGAGTCAATATTTGTGCTCTAAAATCTAGGGTTACAGTCACGAGAATTGTCTAATACGACTCATGATGCACCTTTAAACATGTTTCTTGAGAGTGTGTAACGAGATTGTGCATATGAACGCGTGAAGAGCTCATATCTCGTTTCTTGCAAGAGTAAGACTTCTCAAGTGTAACTGTTATTGCTTTTTTACTGACGTGTTTTACACTACCAAATCATAGATTAATGCTTATATCATGCTAGTTGTCGGCAGAGAGACTCTAGACTGTATTCCTGACTGGATTATCGCGAAAGCAATGAGTGAGATGTAAGAGGTTTTCAACGCGTGTTTTTGTTTAGCTAAGTGTATCAGAGTGAAGTGTAGTATGAGTAGAAGGAGTGAAACAGACACTATTTGTTGACGTGTGCGTTTGGATACCATTTAGAGTGAAAAAGTTCGAGATGTATCGATCCGTGCATGTGTGTGTCCCATCAGCATAAGGACGTTGTGAGAGAGAGGAGTTATTGGACTAGAAGAGAGGAGCGGAGGAGATTTCTAGTTGTGGATGATGTGTAGTACGCGCTCGATGTTACGAAAAATAAGCACACGGTGGTAGTGTTTGTGTGCTGCTCTCAAGTTAGAGATTCTTAGACGTTGGTGTAGTTATAACTTAGATAGTCGTAGAATAGACAGAGATAGAATCTGACTCTCAGAGTGTTGCTCAATGTGAGAGCGATATGTCTAGAGTACGTAGTGTTTGTTATTGACTTTGTGTCTTGTAGTTTAAAGCTTGATTTGTGCAGTCGAAGGGTTAGGAGCGATTCAATGAGATAGGATGTGTCTGGGTTATCTGATGATAGAATATCAGGAATTAAGAGAGTAGTTTGAAGGGTTGTGCTATAGTTATTAAAAATATGTGGCGGGCTGTGAGATGTAGCTATATATAATTATATATGGTAGTAGTTATTCAAAGTACTTAGTACTCATACGACCTATAATTGATTATGTTGCATTCGGGTGTAATTGTAGTCTTACGTTTTACATTTTATAATGATTTATAAGTTTTGGGGTGAGAACATGCTTTGTTTTATAATTGGACGCAAGTGAACATTTCATATTTAAACTGATTACGTGTTTGCCTAAGTAGCGATAACCCAATGTGCCCACTATCATGAACTGTAAATCACTTGGAGGGTGAGCGCGAATGTTATAAATAGATCTATTTGGGGGTGACGCCCCCGTTCGGGTGATTAGCTATCACTGGTGTCGAAACTACCGAGCCAACGAACGTATACCATGTCGGATTTGGTATGTTCTGGGTTAGAACATCATCATGGGCAATGTAGGCAATTTATATTGCAATTCATTTATGTCGAGCTTCAGTGTCATGAGCTTAGGGAAACGTAATTACATTTTTGTGATGTTTACATTTAATGTATTATCACGGGGGAAATCTTGCGGTCCTACACTTATATAATTTACAAACCTATGAATTCACCAACATTATTGTTGACGTTTTAAAGCATGTTTTTCTCAGGAGATCAATATGCAAGGAATACATTGGTGGTCATTACTTTGGAAGTCATTTGCATTAATGATTTGGTTGCATTACATTTTGGAGAAGCATTTGTTATGAACTAGAATCTTTGTATAATTTAACAACGAATAAGTAAAGCTTCGGGCTTTTGTATCAAACATTTTGCTAAATCCATTGTATCAGTTTTAAATGACACTTTTAAAAGTTGTTCTTATATATCTTGTGCTATTGATCTATGAAGTAATGCTCCCAAACCCATATTCCGTTGTGACCCATTTTGGGGGTGTTACAATACCTGCCAAAAATATACCACTAAAAATCTAGACAGATAATCTTGATTTGAAGAAAAGGAATTAAGCAAACTGTAGTCTTACTTGGTGGAGCCGAAAAAGCGCGTAAAATGATTCATTTCCATAGAAAACGTTGCAATCTTTTTTCCCACCATCATGTAATGGAGAAGCCACACGTTTTGCCAGTGGTTTTGCATTTAGAAAAATATGATCTGAATATGTGCCATCTGCACTAATAAAGTTTGCATCCTCTATCCCCTCAGCCTCTCTTTCGCTTTCTGATCTTCCCGTTGACTCACTGCCTGACACATCATCACCACCTTCCAGAACATTTTTACTGTCCTCGTCATCAGCATCTGCATCAATCTCCATGCTATGTTTTGCTTTAGCATTTGACCCATTATGATCACCATATGCAGCCAAATCAGCCTCATCAAAATAAACATTAGGTGACAACTCTCCCTCTTCTTTCTCAAATTTAGCAAAATTTCCATTTGCCACGGGTGGAGTTCTTGAGGTATCACCTTGCTGTAGGATAAAAAGAAAAAGAAAAAATATGAGATAATTCATTTTAAGGCGTGAAAGCAACGGCTATACGTTACATTCAAACCTGAGATGGTGGAACGTCATCAATGTTTGACTTGGCTTCATGGCCATCATCATGGACATTACGTGGTCTAGGAGTTGCATCACGCCCTTGTAACAAAATCCACAAAACTGGCTCAACAATAGCACTTGATTGTATACAAATCAAAGTTAAAGACATGATAAATGTCAAGTATACTTACCAGATAACTCCGTGCTACTTCTGGGAAGAACATTATCATTTACAACACCAACGGCTGGCGCTTTATCCCTAATACCTGTGTTCTTAACATCTTTTTCTACTCTTGATCCATCTTCTTTGGGTAAAGTACCACCATTTACCATAATTACCTTGCTTGAATCTACTCTTTTTGGTAAAACATTATCATCACCATTGCAAGCTGGTTTTCCTTGTTTGACATTATTAAAAGTAACACTATCAGAGTTGATCACACGAAGAGAGAAACAATGGACCTTAATACTGTGTTTGGGTTTCAATAATATGTGTGAATCGTTTTTTTTTTTACTGGTTTTCTATGCAGAGACAAAACAATATAATATGGCTATAGAGATCATGAATATAATAATTCTCCAAAAAACTTATGTGGTTTTTTTGATGAGCATTTATTTAGATCAGGTTCGAACGAAAAGAATTTATTACTTTTCTCATTTTATAATGTTGGAGTAGATTATTCGACGAAAAGAATCTTACCTTAGTTTCTTATCACTCACGGATGGTCAGTTAAATATTTCAGGCCTCTCTAACTCCAACATCTATTGCCGCTTCTTCCCCTCAATCTTCTCATAAATGTCGCCAAAATTATTCGTCGACGCCGGCAATAGCCGATTCTGAACTACTTATCTTGATACGTGTTAAACCTGCCAAACCAAAACAACAAATATTAGTAGGTTTCAAATGCTATGTGGGGATAGTCTACTGACTGCTCTTTTCTAGCATTTCGCGACACCGAGCTTTAAAACAGTGAGTGGGACGGTTTTGTATCATCTTACTGAGGTAGTAAAAAATGAAATGACTTTTATATGGGTTTTTTTTAAAACAGGATGACGACCAAAAAAAAAAACAAAAATAAAAATATAACCTCATTTTTTTTGTATCAGATTTCTTTTAGTATCAATAGATAGGTGCAAAATATGATCTGACAGCAACCTAAGTCTCAACTAATTCTAAATAGATCATTTAACACACTCGATCCTGGCCTAAAAATAACTGATGAGGTATTAAACCATTCAAGAATTGAACTGCAATTATGTTATAAGTGAACTTACCTAGAATGGATCAAGAAATCGTTGGTTTGGATGTGGAACCTTAAGCAGTGGCGGAGCCAGGATCTTGGTATATAGGGGGCAAAAAAAATTTCCTCCGAAAAGCAGCTCAAAAACGCCGTTTTTAGATGTTGTTTTAGCCTTTTTAAGCACTGATGCAGTTATATCAGTTATGCATATACAAGACTGGTGGTTGTCTATCTAGCCAAAATCGTTAATGTGTAGCTCGTAAAGATTCTCTTCAGATGCTATGTGTGATCTTGACTATTTTTGTTTGTATGATAGTATCATGATATTCTATATAGAATATCCGCATTGTGTTTGATATTTTTAAGCAGTCGTGATGTGCACGCCGCGATCTGAGCATCAGATGTAGAGTGATAGATAGAGATAGTTTGAGATTGTGCCAGTAGGACCCTAAAGCTGTTAGATAAACATTGCGTTCGACGTAGAGTATGTGTAATTAAGAATCTTTTTTGCTCTCTAGTGATATAGTTCATTTGAATGTTATTACTCTGTTCTTGTATCACCCCTACAACCAGTGAGTGTGTCACTTAGATTGTAGCGCTCAGTGCCCCTCTTACCCTAGTCACCAGGTCTGAGTATACATCTATCACACTCCCAGTCCACCCTGCCCACTCGATCTCTACATGACTATGAGTGCTCATTGCTTGTGTATTGTGTTCTTCGTATAGTTCTGTTGAAAAAGAGTGTAGAATAAAACTCTCCATAGCTCTTAGAGAAGTGAAATCTTGTGTGGTGCACGCAGTTGTGTTGTGTATACTACGGATATAAATGTCAGCTCTGTATCACTATACTATATAATCCAAATCAGTCATGTACTCCTACTCGTGCGAGTAGATACATAGAGCCATATATTTGGTCAACCACACCCATATTACTGAGAAGTGACAAAGATCTGAACATTATAGTCGCCGAGCATATAGGAGTGTGTCTCTCTCTTATTGTGAGTAGAATCGTCACGTCGCTGTTATTAAATATAGATCTATATGATATTTGTACTCGTAGAGAGCTCTAGTGGTATGAAACATAGAGAAGTGCCCTAGATATCTGATATAAATGTTGCAAGAGTGCGGTAATCATACCTCTTGAGAACTCAGGTACTGTGTACGTGCGCCTCATAGGTGTCTCCATCTCATTGAAATGAACCGTGTCGTAGAAAGCACAATCATACAGCTTATTTTGATCTTGTGCGTCTCCCGCTCACTCAATAGCCACTAGAGACCTTTACCATTGGCAATAGGCGGCACTTCATATAGAGAAAGTGTGTGTGTCGCTGTGTTCAAATCACTGTGTGATGTCAAGGCAGGTGCTGATGAGGCATTGTCATCACACGACCTGTATTTGGTGTAGAAATGACAAGAAGTGTCATCAACAGAAACTGTGACAAATTAAACTCGCATGCACTAATCTTAAAGTGACATACATCTTAAGCTCTCATGATAGTGTGCTTACAGTGTGATAAAGCTGATGCTTAGAGATGAGAAGACTATGTGACAAGATAGTAAGCGCGTAGATCTTGGATAGTAGTAAGAGTTCACCCGCTGTAGTAGTAGACTGGGTGTTCGTGTTGCACATATGAACAGCTGTCGATTCTGCCTTTCATGCTTACAGCCTAGAGAACCTATACACACCAAAGGTGCCAGGGACCTTTATAACAAACATCACACGTAGTTACACTGAAATTCCAGCTTCAACACGCCTAAAAAAATATGCATCTCGGAGCCTGCAAAAATTAGAGTAGAATAGTTGCAAGATTAGTCCGTGGACACAAAAAATATTCAAACAAATTCTTATATATTTATATATATAGATTATGGGGCTATATCAACGTATTAAAGGGCATGTGACACAATCAGCCGCTTACCTAAAATATTTAATCAAAGGGCATGATACCTTTTGTATCTTTGTTCAAAAGGCGTCTTCTTACACGCCAGGCTTTATCCCAGCTTTATCCCAAACACCTGTATTAAAAAAGGGTATAACTTAGCAATTGAATATGGAATATACTCGAAGTTTAATCTTAATGAACAAGGGGATAAGCTTGTCCTATTTAAATTTGGAGCTTGGCATGAGCTTGTCGGGACTGAAGACCCTAAAAAGAAAATGCTTTTTCTTTGAACTCTTGTGTATCAGCTAGGTTTTGGAATTTTTTCTTAGTCCTGGCATAAAAAACTAAACCTATTCCAACAACAACATCCAGACTCCTCACGTGTTGGAGATTCTACTCAATATTTACATTTATTATTGAAAAACCTGTTAAAAATAAAATTTGAAAAAACTAATCTAGGGTAAAATATGAGCCTTATGTTGAGTGTTCGAAGCCTATGCTGGGAAATAAACACGACCTGATGATGGTAATAAGAAGTCGAGGCCATATTCGTTTGTCCTTTTTAGCCATTGTTAAAACGACGTTGGATCGATCCTGTCAAGGTGGGTATGTAGATACAGTAACAATGGGAGGCTCAGATTTATGAATTTCAGGTAGTTGGTAAGCAATTCGCCCCGAAGCTGGCTGCAATCAGACACTCGGTTGTCATACACAACCATTTACAATAGGAAAGAATTTACCTTTATAGAACTTGGAGGGCAGTTAAGGACGATATGATGGTCAGATATGTATATGTAGATAGGGAAACTCGAAGGTGTCACATGACATTAGTGTTTTTATTGTTATGGGCTCATAAAATCCAAGCAAAAAACATGGGATGTTTAGGACTTAAAACGACACGAGTGGCTGAGCCTGTGAAACTGGAACTCAACAGGCTGCCTGTCTCGCTGGCCGATGTGGTCGTTGGTTAGATCGATTTTGGCTTCATGTGATCACTTCTTATCATAGTAATCTATTTCCGAGATACGTACTTTTTAAAAAGAAAATATAACAAATGTACCCTATTTACGCTACAAATAACACACACTTGTCTCAGTTGAAACTTACGTAATTAAGAAGCATTTCACACCACATAGATACATTTACATGTGCTTTGACTTTGCAAAACCTTTATAAAAGTTAAACACGACCCACTATTAAGATTGACATCATTGTCATGATTATGTAATTAGAATGTCAACTATGTTTTGATTAGTTAAAACTTCATTTTAATAGACATCAAGAAAAGATTATAATCTTGGAATCTCATTTAAAATAAAGTTATTTTATTTCCTAAACTATATATGTGCATATCAATTTGAACATTTCTAAATTTCAACCATATATTTTGGAGACAATGATTGGAAACAGAGAAGGTAAGGCACATAGCTGGCTTCTTTTTCTTGTCCTTTTCAATCTTTGCTGGTTGTTGTGTTTTCTTCTATTTATATTTTTATTTCCATTATAAAATGTGTGCTGTTTGTTGAACAAGCACAAGCATTAAAATATTTAAACATTGAATAAATAAAATTACGTGTCTCACCGTTGGCTTACGATTACTTGGTTAATTTGGGTGAAATTATAATCTATTCAGTTACTAGCATATAACTAAAAAAGTAAAAATGTTCATTTGTCTACAAATATCTTTATAGAAAGAATAAGTTAGATGGGAATATTTATATGTTTAAATAGCTTGTTTCAAAACAAATATAATGAGATTAACTATTTGTAGTGACCATCAACATTTTTGCTAAAATTTTGTTTCGTCTGGTAATAAAATAGATAGCGCAAGATGTTACTAAACGCAAATATAATTGTCGTGTATCTTGCATTTCTTATGTGGTGCGAATCATAGCAACATAAACAATTTACCTCATCAAAAGAATCTTTAATTTGAATAGTCACTAATAATAAAATTATTATATCGCAAGCAGAACCAAACAAACAACCAAACACATTCTGATATTTTTTAATATAAAGATTTTACGCATTTTAATTACATGAATATGCTTTTTCTTAAATTTTAATGAAAAAATAAAGTAATAACCATTGGTTTATTATATGTTAAAGTTTGGTTAAATTTTAGTCATGGCATATTCTGGTCACATTTATGTTTATATATTTTTGCTGCATGATTTTCTTGAACCATGTAAATCGAATCAAATCAAAAACCAAATGAACACAAACATATTTATATTTATATATATAGCAAATACCATTAAAGCTTTTTCCTAATCTAAATATCAAAAAATTTTAAGCAAGTAAATCTTTTTCTTTGTTAATGATGTATCTTTTTCACTATATACTTGAGTATATTATGTTGTTTCTATTATAAAATTAAATAGAAAAATTGTATAATTAAATGAAAATAGATGTAATTTGGGTTTTTCGGGATAACCAGAAATCGAACAAAATTCAAATCCAGTTTTAGATTCAATTTGATCTAATTTAAATTTGGCTCGGTTTGATTTGATTCCATTTAAATTCAGTTCCGTTTCATTTTTGCCACAAAATTTTTTAACTCACTAAACCGAAATCCGATGTGAAGAGCACCCCTGGTTTTAATCAAGAAAAGGTGTTGGTTAAATGTTTCTTAGAGCACGGGGTATGGTAACGCCGTGCTCGGCGTTGAGCCTACGTGGCATGGGCGTTGGTGGCGTTACCATACCCGGCGTTGGCGTTGCCCCACGGCGTTGGCCTCCGCGTTGAGCCACCAACGCGCGTTGGAGGGTATTTTTTTTCTTTCCTTTTTTCCTCTTTTAATAAATGGGTATATGTTTGTGTTTGTGTTATGTGTGTGTGTTGATTTGGTGTGTGTGTGTGTAGTGTGTGTTTTACTGTGTGTGCGGTAGAAGACGAGTGTGTGTAGTGTGTGTTTTACTGTGTGTGCCAAGGTAGAAGACGAAGCTGGTGTGTGGTTGGTTTAAAGATGATAAGGAATGTGTGGTTAGTGT